>APFE031400408.1:5704-30297 GCA_000404065.3 Pinus taeda
TGTTCTTACCCTTGACATACTCAATGTCAAAGTCATATGCTTGGATCTTACTGATCCACTTCTGTTGCCTCTCCTGTAACTGCTTCTGCTCCAAAAAGAACTTGAGGTTGTTGTCATCAATCCTCACCCCGAACCTGTTGCCTACCAAATACTGTCGATACTTAGCCAATGCATGCATGATGGCCAGCATCTCCTTGTCGTATATGGAATACAACCTCTCGTGCGGAAGGAGTTTCTGACTCTCAAATGCTATAGGGTGACCTCCCTGCATCAATACTGCGCCAATCCCCTCCCCTGACGCATCACACTCCAAGACAAATGGCTGTGTAAAATCTGGCAAAGCAAGCACTGGGCAGCTGCTCATAATCTCCTTGAGCCTGTCAAAGGCTCATTGCGCTGTATCTGACCAACTGAATGCCCCCTTCTTCGTCAAATTTGTCAGGGGTGCAGCAAGTTGTGAGAAACCTTTGACGAACTTCCGGTAGTAAGTGCAAATGCCAATGAATCCTCGAAGTTCCATGACGTTTCTCAGCTCTAGCCATTCCCTGATGACCCTGATCTTTCCCTCATGGACCCTCACTCTGTCCACCCCTATGATGTGTCCTAGATACAACATCTCCGTCAACCCAAACTCACACTTGGAGAATTTGGCATAGAACTGTTGCTCCTGTAACATACTCAATACTATCTCAATGTGTTGGAGATGCTCCTCCCAAGTCCTATTGTAAATGAGAATATCATCGAAGAATACCAAAACAAACTTCCTCAAATGACTACGGAAGATGTGATTCATGCAGGACTGAAATGTAGTTGGGGCGTTGGTTAGCCCAAAAGGCATCACCAAGAACTCAAAGTGCCCATAGTGACACCTGAAGGCGGTCTTAGGAATATCCTACTCCCTCACGCGAATCTGATGGTACCCAGATCTCAAATCAATCTTTGAGAAGAATCGTGCTCCCCTCAACTCGTCCATCAACTCATCGATCCTAAGTATGGGGTACCTGTTCTTCAGGGTTTTCTTGTTCAGGGCCCTGTAGTCAATGCACATCCTCAATGTATCGTCCTTCTTCTTCACCAACACCACAGAAGAAGCAAAAGGATTCGTGCTCGGACGAATGTGCCCAAGTGGCAGAAACACCTGGATAGCCCGCTCAATCTCATCCCGATAGGCCTTGGGGTGCCTATAGGGGCTGGTGATCATTGCTTGGATGGCCTGCTCAAGCTCGATAGTGTGCTCAAACCCCCGATCCGGTGGTTGTCCTGGTGGAATCTCTCCAAACACTATGGCATACCGATCAAGGATGGACTGGATCTCTAGATGTATCGTCTACCCTGTAATCCCTGCCTCTGATGCACGCAGCTCCACTGCCCACTCTATGTCTCCCTTCCAGAAGACAGCCTCCATCTGATGAGCCGACATAGTCTGAGGCGAATATGTGTGTTGTCCCCGTATCTTCTCATGCCTCCCGGTCTTTTCATCATCCCACTCCATCTCTAGGGTCTTCCAATCCGTCGTGACCTTCCTTAGAATAATAAGCCACTGGACACCCAGCATCATGTTAGTGTCCGGAATATCGACCACGAAAAAGTGGTCAGTCAATGTGTAGGTGCCATCATCACCGAAAGCTCCAAAACATAACGAGCACACGTCATGGTCTGATCTCCTGGGACCAATACTGAAAACCCATCGAAGCTCTTCGTCTGAA
The DNA here is from genome assembly GCA_000404065.3 of Pinus taeda. Classification (NCBI taxonomy): domain Eukaryota; kingdom Viridiplantae; phylum Streptophyta; class Pinopsida; order Pinales; family Pinaceae; genus Pinus; species Pinus taeda. Next base: position 7,411 of record APFE031400408.1, read on the forward strand.
TACCTCTCCGCTCAACCATCTGTGCATCGATGAAGTTGTGGGTTGCCCCACTGTCAACCAAAACTGATACGCGCTGGCCACGTACTGTCCCTCGTACGCGTAGCGTCAGATACTTGGGAACTCCCTGCAATGTTGCAAGGGCCCCTTCGGTGGGTGCAAAAGATGCACCACCTACTGCTGGTGGTGGAGGTGGCAAAGGTCCCTGTATGGTATGGATATCTCCTGCCTCCACATCCTCCTCGTCGTCCTCTTCTCCACTGCTCTCGGAGAAGACCTCAATAAAATGTGCCTTGCCAGCAGCACATTTATGTCCTGGTGCCCATGGCTCCTGACAGGTGAAGCACAACCGCTTCTTCTTCAGCTCCCTCCTAGCATCATCGTCAAGCTGTACTCGTCTTGGATTCCCCTTTGGAGGAGGAATCCTCACATCCTTCCCCTTAGACTAAAAAGTTTGTCTCTGGGTCCGTGCCCTGGGTAAAACATCCTGTAAGTCCCGGGTCCTGCTGATAACGTCCTAGAGTGTGGCTGGTCTAGTGGATCGGACTAAACCCCGAAGTGGCTCTGCTAACCCCTCAACACACATATAGACCCTCCGTGTCGTGGATAGGTCAGGCACCATCACGGAGACCCTCAAGAAATCTGCAATGTAGGTCTCTGGGCTCCCTGTCTACTTGAGCCTCGTCAGCTCAACAAAATGCTGCTCTAGATCCCTCCGATCAAATCGCTCCATCAGTGTCCTAGTAAACTCGACATATGTCGTCAATATGGAGTACCCCAGTGTAACCATCCCATGAAACTACCAATCCTGGGCCTCGCCATCCAAATGCAATGTTGCCACCTTGATGGCCTCTGCCTCCGGCATCTGGTTAAGCTGAAAATAAATGTCCAGCTTCTCCACCCAAGACTTTGCCGAACTGTTTGATGAGCCATCAAACGTAGGCAAGTGGAATCTACTCGTTGCACGGTGGGTATCGCCATCATGGTAATGTCGGTACCCTCTGTGATGGTCGCAAGGTTTGCTATCCCACTGGAGCTGAACAAAATCTCTGAATGAGAGAGCTTCCCTGAACTCCTGCCCATAGGCCTGGTATTACAAAATAATCACCCATATGTCAGGGCTTTGCCTCCTGCTGGGCTACGACCCCCGTGTCTGCTCCTAAGAAAGTGGGCATGGTAGAGCGTGTAAGGGCATGTGAGGCCACCTGCTGCACAGTATCACGCTACTATGGCAAGTGATGGGATGCACCTGATCGCTCACCAATCTGAAAAACTCGTGGGCTCTCACGCTGTCTGGCCTCTACTGCCGTGAATCTCTGCCCCATCACCTCAATCTGCCTCGACAAATCCTGCACTGATTTGAGGAGCATATCCGCAAATCTCTTCCCGTCCTCATCGACCATTTGTTCTGTGTCCACTATTGGCTCTCCCTGTTCTGCGTCTACCACAGGCTCCTCCTATTCTGTGTCCACTACAGGAACACGGTCTCCCTCCCCGTAGGTATTCTCCAACCTACATCCAATGTCTCTGTACCTCCTACCTCTGTAACAAATGTAGGGTTTTTCCCCTGGTGGCATAGATTGCTAGCTCCACAGGCTGAGCCATATCTATGCTCTGATACCACTATAATATTCCTAACCTAGAATATCCCTCAAAACCCCAGCAAACTCCAACCAAATACGTGCAAATGATATAGTAACCCAGAAGTGATAAATAACAGTGAAACAACATATAATAACATAAACCGGAAATATAAGCAGATACACAAGAAATGCAACAAGAAAGGCTAAGCCATTTTATTATACTGAGCAATAAAATGAGCACAAGAGATGATCAGACATATGGCACCTCAACTTGCACAAGGCAAGTGAAAAATTACTCTCAGAATGACAAGAATGACCTCTCTGCATGGATGTTGTTGTTGTGTTGTTGCTGCTGCTAGAGAACAAATGATGATTCGGGGATGCTCCCCTCCTCGGAAAAAGTTGAAACTCTGAATTCGGACTCTACTCAAGAAACCTAGAAAAACGCAAAAAGCTTTCTTGGAATGGTCGAACCCCGAAAAACACCCTCTTGGGGTTCTGCGCAGTTCCTCAATGCCCTCGCTGCCACTGAGGAAAACCCCTCCAAACTCTGCCTGAAACACTGCCAGAAACCCTGCCAAAATCCTCCAATGAGATAAGAACTGGACCCCTGCTCAATCTCCCTGCATAAATCCACCTGTAAACCCCAATCCAGCACTGCAACCAAAAAGAATTGCGTCCCTCTCCAAGTGTTGCGCAGTCCTCCAAAAGCTGAGGAAACTGCTGCTGAAATGATAATAAAACTACTGCTGAAATACCGATGGAAATACCTTGCCCGAGCAGGCACTCGAAGTCCCCCGAGGCTAAGGGTGAGATCTCCGAACGGAGACACTCAATGCACTAAACAGTGCTGCAGACTAGCTAAACAGCCAGCGTACTCAAAAGTCGAAGCGACTAGCTCAAAATACACATAACTGAATGATCCAAAATGAGGGGGCTCCTATCTATTTTATAGCATTTGCCTCTCACAATCCCTAGGCTCACCTCCTCCTGCGTGATTCCCCTCTTGCCACGTGTTCTTTTCCTCCTGCGCAATTCTTCCATGTGTCTATGTGGGCTCCATTTCTGTGTCCCCCTTTGGCCCCCTTGGCTCCCCTTTAAGTCACAACATTGTGCTACCTAGGAAGTGACTTTTTATTCTAAAGTGAGTTATGCTCCCCTTTCCTCACTTTTTATTTACAAATCACTATAGAAGGCAAAAATTGAACAAAATTGAATATTCCAATTAGCTATAGCTAATTAGGAATATTACACATACCTTGAGTAAGGCCCAGAAACTTTGCCTTGGGAGGTTAATGCAGCTAAAAGAAAAGAAAGAGCATATCATGGCCACACTAAAATGAAAGAAAGAAAATCAAAATGCAAAAGATGGTCGAGACATAGGAATTAGCACATGGGCAAGAGGCTAGCATGAGCTCTACCTCCCTCATATGGCCATCACCCAATTCTTGAGCACGTGACGCTCCAATACATGAAAAAGGAATCCTTGCATGTTCCAACCTGGATGAGCGATAAACTGAATCATCTTAAAAGGGTAATAAAATTGCTACATCATACAAAGCAAGCTCTCACCTTTGAGCTATAAGCCATAAACAAGGAATAATCAAGAAGAAGTAAAAGGCACACAAGAGGGGTGGAAAAATCAGGCTAAGTTGGTAACTCGTGCATCCACGAATGCTCCCTCCTCACATCTATACATTCAAGATGTAGACAACCCCATTAGTCGGTCCCTTTGACCAAGGCACTTGACCATGAACTATTCTCCCCTCCATTACCACATTATTATTCACTAACACCTACCAGCTGAAGGGTGGACCAAGGAATTGTTACTTCCCCTTAAGGGTTGGAAGCACCTAATAGGGTTGATTAATAGCCATCCCTACCTAGGGAGAAAACACTTTTGAAAGTTCACGGTCCTGATTTTGGAAGGCGATCCTTGTTTGAAGTATTAAATTTCCCTTAGCATTCATGTTTGGTTCACTTAGATGCATTATTGGTACTAGTCTTTGATGACTGGTTGCTTTCATTATAATTCATCTTGTTCATATCAGGTTGTTTAGTAGCCCAAGCTTTGGGCACCTACTCGATAAGTACCCAAGCCCTTAAGAGAAGTACATTGGCTAAAGCAAGTGCAGAGATGAAAGATGGGAGCCTCCTAGCAACACTAGCAGATGACACAAGTCCCTGAGTACCTCTAGGACCTACAACGTTGGTCACCTTTGACTTGGTTTTGACGACTCTTCAAGATGGCACTATTAGACCTAGCATGGCCCCATGCTAGTCGTGACACAACTTGATGGGATGGAGTTGATTCAAAGCCCAAAAAATTATGGTCTCCCATTGAGAGACTGGGGAGGGCTTGTTGCACCAGAGGAAGCCCTAACACTGGAGAGATGGAGGCCTTGTATGACAGATGAAGACCCATCGAGACCACTTTATGGCACCCCAACAGGATCTTGGGACCCCATAGTAGGTTTGAGGTGGATTTGAGGGCCAACCCTCAAATCATGGACCTTCCATGCATCTACACCTTCTTTTACACCTTATCAACCTTGGACATGACATTTGGAGCATTTATTGTGCATGATGTCATCTTTATGGAGACTACAACTCACATGTGTGGGAAAATTAGGCATAATTTCATGTTGGCCAATGGGTTCGCTTGTAACCCAAGGTCTTTAAGTAATCAAACTTATTTTTAGGGGCTTTGTAGACATAATTGTCATAATCCTCATATATTCCTTGATGGTGATTTTTTGCTAATGGAGTTTGTTGACCACTATGTGTCAACTACCCATAGCAGTACACCCCCTTTTTCGCAAAAGGAATAGCACTTGATCAATGTGTTCGTGCCGTTCAACTATCATCATCAGCCTGATCATGTTATATTGTAAACCCAGTCTGCATGTGTAAATTGTAAATAATCTCAACAGATCTGTGTCATGTATGTAATTGCCTAGGTAAACCTAATTTTCTGGTGATGATCTACATTCTGGAAGGTTTTTTGTCTCACCGATCCATGATCGGCAGAGTTTTCCTTCAGCCTTACCCCAAAGCCGGAACAGATTTTGTCATTAGAATCTTAGGGGAGTCCTAGTGTGCTAGATCGAGTTTATGTAAAAGTGATTTTGGAATAATCCTAACTATTTGGTAAGGTTATTTTATTACAAATTGCTTGATCTGCTATATTATGTTTGTGTCGCAGAACTGGGTAGTCTATGAGGCTCTATATCAAATGGGTTTTCCCCCTTGAGATGTAAAAAAGTAAAAAAATCATGATGCAAAATGTCTTGAGGGTTAGAAAAATAATTCATCCCCTCATAAGTCCTAGGTCCCAGGTAATTTTAAATTTTCCAAAGGCTAAATACGAGGATCCTTTAAAAAATTAAATTTTAAATGGTCCAAGGACTAAGGTTAATTGATTATTTTGCTAAAATTATATGCCCTTGGTCCCTAGGGTTAAGTCAAAGTCAAAATTTTGAGGAAATTAATTCAAAATTTTAATTTTTGAATTAATTAAAATGCATTTAATTGATAATTTCGAATTTCCTCAATATTTTAAAATTTCGACGGATGAGATTAAAATAAATTTTGATCCTCATCAACGGTCGAGATCACTTTGACAAGGATCACTCGAACTAGCCGTTGAAATATTTGTCTTTAAATAGCAGGTCAGTTTTCAGTTGAGAGGATTCGATCGTTTGATCATTTGCTAAGTGAAATCTTTCTTGTAATCATTTTTCATGTGCAATAAAGAAAGACTTTGGGGTTAATTTCTGTTGGTGTTACTCTTCGTGGAGATGTTGTAAGATGTTTTATTTTCATGCATAGATTTCCTTTTCAACCATTGATAATAGCTTTCTAAAAAGTGGTTTAAACACAGGTATCTTGCTTGATCACTAGGGTTTGAATGGTAGTTTAAATTCTGAATATAATGGCAGATATCTCCATTAGATCTTAATTTTATTGTCGTTTTCTCTCTCTACGTTAATGGTTGAATCAAATTGTGCAGGAAATTTTTGATTTTGAGATCATCGGGCATTCGGGGAAGTTTTCAGTTGGACCAACCAACTCCCGATTAGCATTTTCTGAAGGGCCCAGCTTGATTGAATCCCGAGCTTATCATTAGAACTTACGTTGTAGATGCATGAAGGGTTTTCTCTGAAGCAACTCACCTTAAATTTAAAATTTTAAAAAATATGTGTGGCATAACGATAGATCTGGCTACTTAGAGCCTTTAGCTTGTAATTACTGTAATTATTTAGTTGGTTTTTGGGTTTTTTAATTTCATCATTGTATATATTGTTTCTGGACATTTTTTTTTTCCATTGCAGGTTGCCAAATCTGAAGGGGATTTCTTGTTTGAAGCCAGATCTAGGCCCTAGAGGGTAAGATCTGGCCTCAGAATCAGCTCTTGCAGGGGTATTTATTTCAGATCTAGAAAAAAAATTGTGGGGTTTTCATCAGACAAATCTGAAGCAGGACAATTTAAATTTTTATTAAGATTTCTGGAGAGTTTTAAGGGTTTCCTGGGCCATCTATTTGTCACTGCTTGGGGTTTCATTTTCACAAAAAAAAATTCGAAATTTTTTAAGGTGTACTTTGTAAAACCCTCGCTGCATTTCAAATCCATGAATTGCCATACTTCCCCATCCATTGGCCATCCCATACTCCACGCAGCCTTCCCCCACGTTTCCTTACTGTCTGCCCACTTCCCTTCCTTCCTTCCACACTTCCAGCTCATCGAAACCCTCAGATCCACAGTTGTATCCATTTATCCCTTTGTCTGCAGCTCCTCCATAGTATCCGCAGCAATCTCTTCCTCCGCCAGCCCTCACGCAACCCCATCTCCTCATTGCAATCTCTTCCCACGCTACCTCTTCTCCTCTCGCGTGCTGCCTTCTCCATTTGCTGCATCCATTCCTTTAACCTGTCCAGTTCTTCCGCTGTCAGCACCTACGCTGCAAACACAACAGCAATACACATTCGATTTTCTTTTTTTTTGTTAAGTATGGGTATGATTAAGTTTTAGTGTATTCATAGGTTTCATTTGAATTTTGATTTAGGGTTAGATTTTTTCTTGGTCTTGTTTATTTTTTTTGTTCACGTTAGTTCTTTTATTTAGATTTTAATTTAAATTTATTTTGGTTTTGTTGTTTATATTCCTTAGGTTAGGTTTCATTTAAAAAAAAAAAAAACTGATTTAATTTTGTTCCATTTTTTTATGATTTCAATTTTATATTAAGAAATCTAAAACAATTTTAAAATTTTAAAAATAATAATAAATTTAAAAATCATTAAAAAGAAAAAAAGAAAGAAACTTTAAAAAATCATTAAAGAAAAAAATAAATAAATAAAAAATTCTAAAAAATTTATCCAAATTCTTAAACATTTAAAAAATCATAAAAAAATTTTAAAACTTTGGTGACTAAGGATTTTAAAATAAAATAAAAGGGGTTTGTGCTTAAGAAAATTTAAATGTGGCCTATGGCCCATTAAAATTTTTATTTTGTGCCCTTTTCATTTTTTCGTCGCATTAAAAGATTTTAAATTTTTCAGTTACCATTAAAGATTATTGCCTAAGGAATAATTTAAAAAAATTTAACCTAAAGTTCCTTAATGTCATTTGTCATTAAAAGCAATTTTTATGATTTTCCTATGGTCAAGATGCGACAAACATTTTTTTATTGTTGAAAAAGGCTAATTGAATCTAGATCTTGGTCATTAACGATAATCGTTTTAAATCTGGAATCTTTTGCATGTGACAGTGTTGGGCGTTTTGTGGATTATTTATAATTGTTGCTTTTTTGTCACATATTGAAAATCATTTTGGATAGCTTGTTTTATTAATGGTTAATTCAAATATCGAAGGCACTGGTCTAAAATTGTTTCTGTCTTGTGGTCGTGTCTTGTTTACTTTGGTATTTAATCTATCAATTTGATTTAATCATTTAAATTCATCAAGTTATCTATCATTGAAATCTCCTAGAGTCTGTTTTTCACGGGCTATCCTCATCTATTCACCTAGGGACTACCCCGCTTGACTTGTCTAGGAGAGAGTCTAAACGGAGTGAGTAAGGATTTAAGAGTGACAGCCCTTACTTTGAGTGTTGTCGCGCTGCATAGACACTCTGTGCGACAACAAAGTTATTTCTTGGCTTTGGAGACATCATCTTGGAGCACTAAAGGACTTGTTCATGCATTATATTTTGTAAGTGTACCTTGTATTTGTTAAAACTTTATTATTTGTGGCTATTATATGGAAGGGTTGATTATCTAGGGTTTATGTGCAAATTTATGGTTGGGAATTATTCCATGGACTCTTGATGATAGTAATGCATGCAATACCCACTTATAGAATGTGGATGACAATCCCATGGGTTAACCTTTAAACTAGCTCTCCCATTTGACTTTGCCCCCTCACAAAAGTGAGAGGTAGGGTTTGAAACCCAGGGTTTCATATTCCCTTAATCTTTTGCTAAGGGTTTGAAACCCTAGTCTCCATCACCCAAGGTCAAAGCACTGGCCTTTGTTGCATGGTTGATCATCTTAAAATCACCTTAAATTTCACTTTTTCTCCTTCTTAACCTCATTTTCAGCCTCTTAAGGAAAGTAGGGCATCTTTCTCAACTAGGGTTGAAGGCGTTGCTTGGTAGAGGGATTCAACACGTGGAGTTGAATTATTTGCCTCAAAATAAATTCATTATTGTGGCTAATTTCTATATTTTAAGGCAAACATCCCTTGCCCTAGGCTTGAACTTGGGGCTTATTGAAGGCTTCTTGTTCCATAGAGCAAAGGTATACATTTGTTGGAATCTTTTCTTGGCTTTGTGACCTTAGGCAAGCTTATTTACCTTGTTATTTCTCAAGCCTTAGGTCACATTGTGCCCTAATTAGGCCTATGAGAGGATGTGCATTGCCTTTTGTGCTAGTTAGGCCATGTTCTTAGGTAGAGTTATCCCTCCTAGAGCATGGTACCGCTCAAACTAACAGGGGTCCTAGGAGGGGTTCCTATAGAGCAACTACTACGTCGAGAGAAACAATGGAGTGATAGCCCACTGTCACTTCAGCTAAGGCTCCCTACACTTTACGAACTTTCACCAATGGGAGGAGTAATCAAGAGAATATATATGGTCAATGATAAGATAAGGAAGTGATTCCTAAGCCTATTCGCAAGAGAGACTCAATTAAATGGGTTGCTTGCTTTAGAAGCAAGGTGATGGGCTCTCTAGGAAGGGCTAAGAGGGCTTTTGAGGATAGGGTTCAAGAGTATGCCTTGTCAAGGAAGCCCCTAGTCTCAAAGGGACTTATGGATGCTTGGCTTCTAAGTGATCTTTGTAGAATTGGAGTCAAGAAGTTGTGGGACCACAAAGGGCCAAGTGGACTCGAAATTAAGTCAACGATATGGAGTTGATCAACCAAGGATGCACTTGACCTAATTAGGGATAGGAAGGGTATCAAAGAAAAAATCTTCTTTTGATGATTTAATACTATGATCCCAATGAGGTCACTAGCCGATAGGAAACTAAGGGCAAGAATCGATTTTCGAGCTAGGGCTTGAAATATCTCAAGGTTCCACAGTTGGCATTTCATGAAATTTGGAGGGCCTCTAGAGGACACAACAGCACAGTTGTGGGCAAGAGATCGAATTATTTGGATGGCTACGTTGTGAGAAAAGTGATGCCCTAGGTGACCTATGGACGCTAGACCTAGAAAAAGGGGGGAATGTGAGACGAATTCTCTTTGAAAATGATCAGCTATGGAAAATTCAGTGCCTTATCCTTTGGGCAAGATGGGGTCAAGATGAAATTTGTCATTTAGAGGAACTACAACCAATCAAGGAGCCTTCTAAACAACTTAACATGCAATTAGGGCATGGGAGCAGCTGCTAGAAGAATTTATAATTCAATTTGCAATAATTGATGACTTATCAAGATGTGTTCAATAGAACCGATCTCTAGGAACATTCACCCTTTCACACATGATACATGAGATGATGCAACGCTACAAAAGATTAAATTTCCACAATTTCGCATAAGAAAAGCAATAAATTTCAAATCTAGGATAGCGAAAATCCCGGCAAACTAAAGCAAATAGCAAAAAATAGACATGAAAAGATTACTTACATGTGTAAAAGAGTATATCCAATCACCAAATTATGCCAATAATGAAGCTCCAAAAAAAGAGAGATATCCAAACATCAAAATTCATCCATCACATCCAAAATCCTCCCCCAAAAGGGATAGTGAAAATCTCACAAGAGATAAGAACCCAATCCAAGTGATGATTAGAGAATGAATCACCTCTCATTTATTTATACAATCTCTAATGAGTTCGATTTAGCTAATTTGGCCTAATTGAGCCCCTAAAATAAAATAATGTGCATAATAACAATACTTTTGATGACAAACCCACCAATTAGCTCAATAACATAATAAAAAAAGCCTCTCAAGAGGGTCGAATGTCAATAAAGTGAGTCGTTAAGCCTTTGAAGAGGCATAATGAAGTACTGAGTGTGCCATGATGTGAGAATGGACCTCAAACATGGTGGATAAGGGAGTGGCCCCTTGTTTTCAAAGCAAGAGCCAGTGGTGCTCCCAAGCGAATGTGGGGGCACAAGGACATCCTCATGGGTCTCCAAGTGGATCGAAAATGCCTTTAGACAATCTATAAGGGTTGGGATGACAACATAAGCCCTCCCTCTGCAATAGGAGACATCCTCTGGACCTCAAAACATCTGCCAAGTGTATGGTACATGTGTAGAGCCGGCTGGGCATAGTGAACCAAGTGCATCATCCTCATCCAAAAGGTGGAACACGAATAATCAACGAGTGGTGTCAGGGATTCATGAAATACGCTTGGCTATGGTGGAGGCCCATGGCTCTCAATGCTCACCTTACAAGTGCCAATGTAGCCCTCTCAAGGGTTAAGACCTTGTATAGGGAGACCAAGCCCCAAATGAAGACCCACCTGCAATCCTGCATAAGATCCAATGCGTCCCCTTGCCTTCCAGTACAACCAATCATCAAAATAATCAAGTAAAAGAGCTTACAAGTCATGGAACCAATGGGGCACTTCATGATGGCATGCCCTTCCGTAGTGGGCTTTGGCATATACTAATGTCTCCAAGCTCAATAGTGGGTTAATCAAGGATCATATTAGGTGGTTTCAATCTTTAAAGGGGGTGACATGTTCATGGCACATCCCTAAAGTGGTAGGTGGAAAATGATATAATAATGGAATGGAGTGGGAATCAGGGGAATCATCCAGACCACATGTCATGGTACAAGGGTAGCTATAATAAGGGAAGCCCACACTTGGGTACGTGAGTGTAGGAGGGAGCAAATCATAGTACATGAGTTACCTCGGCCTTTGTTTTTCTACCCTTCTTCATATGTCTTTTGCCTTTGATTGGTTTTTCTTTATAACTGCTCGAGGCTCCAGGGGATGAGAGCATGATGTGTAATATATGGCAGTGGATACCCCCTTAAGGTGGGGCAGTTCATCGCCTACTGGGGGTTGGGACAATCATGGGTTCCTTAATGCTGGGGGGGGCTCATCTAGGGCCCATAGGAACTAGGGTGATGGCCATGGATAAAGGGTAGAGCTCATGTTTGGCTTTTGCCCACATGTTAAATTTGTATGTCCCAACCATCTTTTCCATTTTGTGGTAAATTTCCTGTTGAGAGTGGCCAAATTATGCTTTTTTCTTTTTAGTTGCATCAACCTTCAGTGCATCATTCTAGGCCCGACCCAAGGTGTGGACAAGGGGAGGGGGAAGTTGACCCTATGTGGACCCAGTGGACATATGTGGACCCGGATGGGAAAAGTGATGAATGGGGCTAGATTGAGTGGTAGGGGTGATATATATGGTGTAGGGAAGCGGAATGATGCAACCAAAATCGGGATTTCCAATGTAGTGCCAATCCTAACGCTAATGGCCAGTAAAAGAGATCCAACAAGACTAGGATACAAGGGTAACCACGAAATCAGGCAATAGAAACAAGAATATAGACCTAACCCACTCTTTCTGTTGAATGCCCCCACCAATCCATGCCCAAAAGTGCCCATGACAAGTAAGGAAAATTACTCAATTACACCAATGAAAAGCCACGTTTTTGAGGTCAAGAGGCCCACCTTCAAACATACAATCAAAACAAGTGGGCGAGGGACCACATGATTGGCTCAGGTGGCGAAGACAATAGCACATCGAACTATCTAGAGGCTGCAAAGGGCTACTAGCTGCCGGTTGAGGACCATCTAGGAGAAAAAAATCAAATATATACACTACCCACAGGTGGTGGGTAACAGAGCCTATATTATTATCACCTTATCCCTTGCACTTGATAAATCCCTTTAGGTGACTGACTATAGGGAAGCCTCCCTAGTGGTGAAAGTCCACAAAAGAGCAGGAGGTAGTGGTTGCGGTGACAGTGGGCCACACCTCATATTGTTATCCCTTGACCCATCTCTTGCTTTGTTTGTCTCTCTCACAAGACCTATTAGATTGAGGCAACAGGTTGAAAAGATTTCATTTTAAAAGCATAAAGTATGTTTTCCCCGAGGTGCAATTCAATTGGTGATCATTGTGATATGAAGTATTGTGTAAACAAAGAGATCTAGGTTCAAATCACGCGCAGTAGCCCCGTCTACGAAGAGAAGCACAAGTCGTAGGCCATAGAGGTATAGTGGTGGCACCCAGAATTGACCCTATGTCAAGCGAGTATAAGACTAACCCAATTGTAATTTCTCTGGTTACAAAAAAAAAAAAAAGCATAAAGTATATTGAACCCTACAGTGGTTTCATTCGTTCATTCATTTTCTCATTTTCATACACCTATACATATACCCTTTATGAAGATAATAGATGACTGAGCTAAAATGTTATGTTTATATGTTTGAAATGGCCAACGTGCAAGATATTTATTATATGAGACCTCTGTAAAAAGAAATTATTTCTTCTACTAAGAAAGAATGATACTGGCATACTGTTGTTTTTGGTTGCTATCCTTCATATTTATCATTTTTCACTTCATTCCCTTTAAATACATATTCTTGTTGCAAGTGATGTATTAATTAAGGTTGTTAAAATCACTTTGTCTTGGAAATTGAAATATTGATTGGCATATCAATTTGAAAGAAGGTTATTTAAAACAGAGAATGAGGAGGTTGATATGTATTAAAAAGAATAATTAATTATATGGATTACGCATTGTTTGAGCATGAAACAAAGTTGTTTTGACTCTCTCCTTGTGTCATGAATTAATTCATTCCTCCTCTTTTTACACTCAATTTTAGTATGCTTTAACTTGGACCTTGCTAATACATATTTAACAGAATTTTGTGAGTATGTTTTATTTCTGCATATTGTATTTCATTTGAGAAGCCTTAATTGATTTAATGCTACTTGTTTAGATGAATTTCTTTCGCAGAGGCTCCAAGGAATAGAAGAGGACAGGAAAGAAGACCAAATGTTGTTTGTCCAAGAAGGCCAGAACAAAAGAAATTATTTTTCCATCCATTGTGATGTAAACTCGGATGAATTTAACCAGTTGATTCAAACAAGGCATTTAAACCTTGGTGGATAGCCAGTCTTGCCTCAGTCATTTGCCCCTCCAAACGCCCCTTTGCAACCTCACCGAGTATCGTGGATATTCCTGAACAACAACCTCAACCTATGCAATATGGTTGGAAAGATCATCCTGTCAGACCAGCCTCTAGTATCATCAATTGGCAGGCAAGCTCGACAAATCCACTTCTGCCACCTATGATTACCTCTATTGCCTCTTCTGCCCACTCCCTACCTAAAAATGCCAAAGAACCTCTTCCTGAGACCCATGGGGATAAAGGAAAGAAGCCACTGGAGCTTCCAAGCACTAAGTCTTCTCGGTCAACTTTAGATCATTCTAAAACACATTCACAGGAAATAGGAGCTGAAGGGAGAAGAGAGATCTCTCTCAAGGATATGCATCCAGAGCTTTTCTGATTTGACAATTATTTTATTTTTATGACAGAATTTACAGTTTAAACATTTTGAGGCACCAAGTTCTTGGGCTAATATTGATAATATGATATAGAAAACTCAAATATGATATTTTGGATAAAGGAGATACAAATGTTGTCGGGATGATGATGATGTATTTATTGAGATATCTTTTTGCTATATAAATCTATGCTAAAATGTTTTTAAATATGGGAGTCATGAGGATTTTTATTCGCAAAAAAAGTTTTATAAATTGAATCTAATGGGACCCCACCTACTATTAATTAAAGATATTTTAATCCTTCCTGGCCTTTTTATAAAAATATTACTCTCCTATAATGTTTTCTAAAATCAAAGTTTAAACAAGTGGTTAAGGGGCAGTTGAACCAAATAACTATTTTTTATAAGTATTAAATAAGGGAGATGTCACAAAGAGGGAACAAAAAAAAAAAAAAATTGAGTGAAAGTATGCCCAAGCATAGAGAGAGATTTTCTATTGTTATTCATTTTCCATTCTGGATTTTTTGTGGGCTAAACTATCTTGTTGATAGCAAGGATATCTTGAAAAGTGACAAGGAAAGATATAGATGTAGAAAATCCACGAAAATTCTGTTTTGCTTGAATGAACAAATCCGAAACTAATTGTAACCCAGGACATAGAATTTTCTCTACTTATTTTGCAGCAGTATAGGAACAGAAATAAACACAGTCACACAATAATCAAGACAAATTTTTTCTAGAGAACCCAACTAGGGAAAACCCTCTGCTTAATTGAGAGTTTTATTGATAGAAGAATGAGCAATAGACCTCTTATGATACAATATTGTTTCACTAGAAACCAATCTGTTTTTCTCTGCCTGTACTAAGTTGAAACACCCTTGCAAGACATGATCCTGATTCCCTTATCCTTTGCGCTCTTGGAGCCCCTATTTCCTAGCGCAATCCTCTCCACACTCTATGCGCATAGGCTACTCCTATTAACTAGGAATTACCTCCTAATTCCTAGTGCAAATCCCAGGGGAATATGGCCTCGACCAATCTATGCATAAGCTTCTCTTGCACACTCTTCCTCTCACAAGCTCACACACACAAACTTGTGCTCTCTATTGCTTTGTCTCACCAAAGCGTGCTCACAAAAACAATGATCACAATTGTGCCTTTTGATCTCCTTATAAGCAATTCGAATGGGCTAAATCTGGCAAGTTGTATTTTTGGAGAGTCTAACTAGTGATTGATGAGTTAACTAGTCCAACTAACTCATGCAACTCGTCTAGTCTCAATTTAGAACTTGAGACTCAATCACCCATCCCAATCAAACTCGCACTAGAAGATAACAAACTAAGCCTTCCACTCCTACATATCAGTCAAACTGCTTCATGAATTGTCCTAACTTATAGGAACTCGCCCTAATTTTTAGGAACTCATCCTAACTTTTAGGAACTTGTGTATGCTAAAGAGAACTACTTCTTGGTCTCCTTGACTAAGGCACAAGTCAAAGAAGAACCTTTCTCGTTACTATTTTCAACACTCCCTCTTAGTGAGGAAGTTGCTTCTAGAAGAACCTCATCCACCTGGATCTGTCTCCAATATTACCACATTCTTCGTTGTTGCAGCTGCTCCTTTTGAACTAAAAGACTTCCTTGCTTTCTTCTGTGGAACATGATCTTAAGACCTATTCTTTCCCACCATGTTCTGTGAGTCCATCACTTCAATCATAAGTGCCATATACCCTGTGTACCTCTGTGGTTGCTTTCTCTAACTGGAAGTGATCCGAGAAGATTCAACTCTCTTCTGATCTCCCTTTAACCAAATCCTTTGCCCACATGGCTCGAACTCACCCTATACTGGGAGTTTCTCACTAAGTAGCTGCCTCCACTCAACCGTGGGCTATGCTCCTCATCATCCCGCTGGTCAACCCAACTGTCAACTAGCTTAGGCTCAAACTGAGATATTCGCTGAGGCTCCATCTTGAGAACTCTATCTTGCTCTCGCTCAACCACCACATCTCTACTCTGAGAACTCCCTACCTTGTTGCTCAAGGTTGCACCTATCTCTACTTGCAACTTGTAGAGATTCTTCATCCTCACACCTATCTGCTTCTTACACCCAGAAGCTAAGTGTTGGAGGTAAGCCTTACCTCTGTTGAAGATGATATCATATCCCTGGTCCATAAGGGTAGCTACCGAAACAAGATTCTACCTCAATCCTGAACATAGAGAACATCTTTGAGATGACGAGGATTACCTGACTCCCTTTGAAAACTAACGGTACCAACTCCTTTAGTTGCATATTGACCATCATCTCGTAGTTCAATCTAAAATTGCATGTCCTTCTCCTTCAGGTGGCTCAAACGTTTCTTGTTCCCGGTCATGTGGAAGGATGCTACTAAATCAATATACCATATACCACTATCTGTTGAGCTTGCCATGGAAGCAATCAAAGAGAAATCTTTCTTGAACTGGGCAGAAAATGCATCTACCTCCCTTGATGCAACTACATGATCCTTACTAGAATTATTCTTTCGCTTAGGACACTTAGTGGCATGGTGTCCAAACTCATGGTAATGGAAGCACTTGATCTTGCTTAGATCCTTCTTGCCCTTTTGACTGGACTCGGCCTCTCCTTGGTCCTTCGTGCCCTTGGCCTTGCCTTCCAGGGCAAGGTTCTCCTCGTCCATTGTCGTAACTAATCTATCATCTCTAGTCGCTCTCCGGATCTCTTCATGAACGCAGTCAATCCAAAACCTTCCCCAATTGGGAAGATTCTCTCGCCCATTAATAGCATCCTGGAAGCCGTATCAAGACTTGTGCAATCCAAGTATGGCAAAACTCACAAGGTCATGATTAGATACAATCACACCCACACCACCCAGTTCATCTCGTACATGATTGAACCTTGACAAATATGTGACGATGGGCTCATCCTTGCTCATTCGGATACTCCTCAACTTCTCCTTAAGAGAAAGCTTCCTAGTATCACTGGTACTCTGATATAGATCTAAAATAGTTTTGAACACCTCATAAGTTGTCTTCTTCTCATGGATATGAGGAACTATATGATCTTTGACTCCTAGAATAATCCTCTTTACCTTGATATCATTCTTATTATGTTGGGCCAATTGTCGGGAACCTTGAAGTGGTGTTATCATCTGCTTGATGAACTCTCCCACCCCATTATCTTCCAGCACTATCGTGATGCTCCCTTACCATGGAACGAAGTTCGATGCTCCCTCTAAACAATGATCTACTCTCAATCCTTAGTACGCAATATTGCTTCCCCAAAGAGCTCTCCAACACCTACCCACTAACAGCCTTATAGTCCCTCATAAGAAGTTATACTTAGCGCTCAAATAAGGCTACTTATAATAGTCCTCTAACCTGCACTCAAGTTGCCCACCTACTCTATCCCAATCTTGGACTCTCACCAACCTAGCATCAATATCATACTTGAAGGAGATTTAACATACCTTGAGACCTATGCCTGTATAAATGTTTGCAATCTCCAACCCTAGTTAGGGTTGTTGTAGCAACTGTTACATCCCTCCAAACTCGACCTCAATCTAATGTAAAACCTTCGCTCCTCCCTCCTCTATCAAGTCCACTTTTGTGCAGTAATTATGAGTCTACTCGACCCTTGTTTCCAGCCTCTTGTTAGGCCTTACGACCCACCCAAACCAGGCTACAGGAGCTCGGCCTCCTACATAGAAATGTGTGGCTTGATCTTGAAGGAGTTAGCCCACGAACCTAGCACAGAATCTACCTAGACCTCTCCTTGACTTCAGCAAGAGCTTCTTAGGCCGCAGCTCCCTCAGATCTCCTTCTCTTATGATTTGATGCACTTGTGATGATCTTAAATCTGTTCCAAGCTTTGATACCATGTAGAAAATCCACAAAAATTCTTCTCGACTTGAATGAACAAATGTGAAACTAACTTGTAACCCAAGACACAAAATTTTCTCTACTTATTTTGCATCGGAATAGGAACAAAAATAAACACAATCACACAATAATCAAGACATGATTTTTCTAGGGAACCCAACTAGGAAACCCTTTGCTTGATTGAGAATTTTATTGATAGAAGAATGAGCAATAGATCTCTTACAATACAATATTGTTTCACTAGAAACCAATCTGGTTTTCTTTGCTTGTACTAAAACACCCTTGTAAGACATGATCTTGCTTCCCTTATCCTTTGCGCTCTTAGAGCCCCTATTTCTCAGTGCATTCCTCTCCACAATCTATGTGCATAGGCTACTCCTATGAACTAGGAATTACCTGCTAATTCCTAGCGCAAATCCCAAGGGAAAGCAGCCTATACCAATATGTGCACAAGCTTCTCTTGTACGCTCTTCCTCTCACAAGCTTGCACACACAAACTTGTGCTCTCTATTGCTTTGTCTCACCAACTCGTGCTCACAAAAACAATGATCACAATTGTGTCTTTCAATATCCTTATAAGCAATTCGAATGGGCTAAATCTCGCAAGTTGTATTTTTGGAAAGTCTAACTAGTGATTGATGAGTTAACTAGTACAATCGACTCATGCAACTCATCTAGTCTCAATTTAGAACTTGTGACTCAATCACTCATCCTTCTCCCAATCAAAATCGCATAAGAAGACAACAAACTGAGCCTTCCACTCCTGCATATTAGTCAAACTGCTTCATGAACTGTCCTAACTTAAAGGAACTCACCCTAATTTTTAGGAACTCGTCCTAACTTTTTGGAACTCGTGCATGCTAAGAAAAATTGCTTCTTGGTCTCTTTGACCAAGGCACAAGTCAAAGAAGGACCTTTCTCGCTACTATTTTCAACAATAGTAACATTGAACTGTGGTGTTCTTCAAGGTTGTTTATTTTTCTTGTTGTGTTTGCACTATTTATAAGGGTTGATCCTATTCACTACTAATTAATATAAGTTTTGCAAAGATTTGTTGATGTATTTCACACCTCTTGAAGTGGTCCAGATCAGATTTATTGTTCTTTTTTCTCTTTCCTTGCAACATTAGTTGCCTTTGTATGAGTTATTCTAACATCTTAAGCTTCTAAGGACATCTCTGGTCCTAATCCTTGCAGGGATCTGAAAAGAAAATCAATCTTGTATTCAAATTGGTCTATAATAAACATATTGCTGGTTTCTTTCTTGGATTGGCTTATTGGAAATTTTACGCTGGACAAATATTGTTGTTCATCTTTGTATTTTTCTAAGCTCTTCTAAAGTATATTTGGAATATTTCTAATCATAGGTTTCATGTAATATTACTTAAATTATTTTATTCTTTGGGTCGTTGAGCAAAAACATAAACAAAAATAAATAAATAAAATTGTGATCTGAAAATAAATATCAGATTTCAAGAACTTACTCTCTTGGAATTGTGAGAAGTATTAAAACCTCTCCATCAACAAGGAGCACTTTACATGTGGATACATTGACTTAGAGGGCACAGCACCTTGGGGTTGTACATATTACCAACCCTATTGTGCCATGTGGCATTCATACTTAGTGTAGCACTTGGAGCTTGGTTGTTGACTTAGCCTAGGGTTTACTTGTGGACTTACTCCATATCTTACTGTTAGCCTCCCTCACCTATTATATATAAAGGGAGGAGAGTGACTATGTTATGTATCAATCTTAAAGAGCATGTCTTAGCTATGAGAGGGATCTTGGAATATTTACTCTTGTAACAAGGATAATGCCTATGGGATGCATGGGCTAGGGTTCCTTAGCTTGTGAGATGCAAGTGAAAAGTGTGTGAAGCTTGTGTGATGTAAATGCTTGGGGTTGCACAATTGGTACGATGCTAGCTTGTTGTTGAGCTCTTAACCTGGTGATATGCCTTGCTAGGCCTTGTTATTCTTGTTTAGGGTTTGAAGTAAATGTGGATGCCCTAGCTCGGGTTTGAAGCTTTGGAAGAATCCTTGCTTGGGATGAGCCAAAAGGACTTATTGTACCAACTGAGGATGAAGTAAGAAGATTTATTATAACAAGACTTATTGTACCAACTTTGGTAGAATCATTGTTTGGGATGAGGTGAAAGGACTTGTTATACCAACTTGGGATGAGCTGACATATTGTGCTTTATCTTTATTATTGTGATAATAAGGAGATGTATTGTTGTTGTCTTGAACTCTCTTATTGCAGATCTGGCTTTCATGTGTTTTTAGCAAGTACCATAGTTGTTTTGGTATGTTGATTTATTGGGACAGCAAGGCTAAAAGGTCAAATTTGGCATACCTTAGATGAAACTTCAAGTTTGAAATGTGTTGTTATAATCTCGATGTTAATGACTGTAATCTTCAAAGCTGCATACATGATTAGATCATGCCTTAAGGGTTGTTGTATTGATCTAATGTTGAATTATTTTACGGTGTTTATCTACTTGAACATTTCAAGACTAGTGGTGACAGAATTGAGACATTTGCAACTAATTCTCTCCCTATAGCACCTTTCCCCATTCAAATTCTTTCTTGATGCACCATGCCATCTCTTGCCGACTAGGCAAATATTGAATCAAGCTATCAAAAAGGACATTTACAAATTATACATTCAAGTCACTTATACCTCACTTCCTATGAGCCTAAGCTCGAAGACATCCTTCTACCTCAAGCACTTTTTGTAGATGTGGGATGGAAACATTGTCCGCCCCCCTTATATGCGCATGCATTCGATGCACTCGCTCAAGATTCTCTTAGGACAATTGGGAGTCTATTATCATTGACTCTAAATAGACACGGACTACCATATACCACAATCTGAAAGAATTTGCTAGATGTGCCACTAATAGGATCTAGAGATAAAGATTCACCTCATTTTTTGATGCCCCCTATAATATGAGATCAAAGGACGCTATCACTGCCTATATAGGGACTCAAGAGGATCCATCTCTCCTTTTTTCTAGTACCAAGACCAAAGATGCCTAGCCTTCTTCATCAAAGAGATCTTCAACCACAAATCTCAATTCCTGCACAACAAACCCTATCTTGGGATGACCAAGACAATCACTTCATACTTTCAAGTTGATCCTTCAAATCAAAGCACCAAGCGGCGAGCAAAGTCCTAGAGTGCACCAAACAGTACACTGGTGACACCACATTCTATCATTAGCCTCCCCATTTGGGAGATCGTCTTGATGTCATTGAGACCAATTCGGAGGTGCCAAATCGTACATCAATCCATACATCCTTAGAAAGGTAGAGGAAAAGCTCTAGATAAACCCTGAGTAGTGTGACTTCCACCCATCATAGTACCTCTTAGATCCATAGGAGTAGCTATAGATCCATCTAGAGATTCTTCATTTCGACCTCAAATGCTAGGAGAATTCCCCACTCCTAGTTCCCCACTAGGATCATACAGTCAAACCCCCCCCAATAATTCCAAAGGACTCCAACAACGTACCAATAAACAATTCGGCCCCCTCGCCTTCGGCCATCAAACCGTGGAGACCCAAACATTTTAGCTTCATCATCTAATCTCTCTCTCTCTTGACAAGTTCTTGAGTTTTCCACTTTTCCAGCCTTGTACATACTCACTTATTATTTGTATTTTGTATCACCATACCTTTGTCATGGTTATATATACATGTGTTTTAGCTCGAGCATGTACTATTGTGAGTTTATTTCTTTCTTTATGTTGTTTTTGACATTCTCTAGGAGTTGCACTTGCACTCCCACATTGAATCAATGTTATCGAAATTGACTAGTCCGATCGGTTCAGGGCCACAATCGGCTTGGTTCGGGCTTTGGAATTGGAATAGGCCGATTCAGTACTGAACCAGCCTATTTCACCAAACCAATCGGTTCGGGACCGGTTTTGTGCGATTCATACCCGTGCGGACTTAATTTTGCCTTTTTTATTTTTCGTTTGGTTGACCCACTTTTAATTTTCCCCTAGGCCAGTGTAATATTCAAGCCTATGGCCCTAGTATTGTTATGCATTTCATGGTAATGTTAAAATCTTCAAGTAAAAGGATGAAAATGAAAGATAAAGGAGGATCTTTCATTTTCATCCTTTTACTTAATTTTTTAACATTACCATGAAATGACTCGAGATGTTTGAGAGGGGTTCCAACCTCATTAAATTTCGTATAAAGAAAGTAGAATTTTAGATCTCACTCAAAATCCAACAGACTTAACTATTTTTCAGGATTTCAGGATTGGGGGGATTACAACATTTCCATTGGATTTTGTCATGTACGAGAGTATGGAACTAGTAGTTAACCAAGAGCACCAAGCCCTCTATGTGCTTTGATATTAGTGGCATTGTTTGTCGAATCGCGCTATCATGACCACCAAAAATGTATCGATCACTCAGACAAAATCATGACTTGACATGCTAAGTTTTTTCTATCCTATTTTAATGCTTAGAGGATTATATTGATGACAATGATCCCAATATAGCTAAGTTGCACAATACAAGGAAACGGGTACGAGTTTCCGAAACAGGTAAGGGTACAAAACGTAACCCCCCCCCAAAATTTTGGAAACGGGGAAACGTGATATATATATATAGATATATATGTTAGGACATTTAAGAAATGTTATATGCAATCATAAAGCATACATGATATATTATTACATTATGATTAAATTGTTCAATGTCAATGCATAAACTATAAGCCTATCAATTATACATGTCACATGATGATGAAACATACTATTATCACATTTACTCATGAATGATCACATAATGAAAGCAGCAATATCCAAAAACAACCTTGAGAAATGAGGTTTATGTTAGCTTTTGTAGCATTGGATGTGTTTTAGTCATGAAACTTGGTGGAGGGGCTAGAATACATGAGATCTCCATAACCCATAAATTGTTTTTGGAAATTCCACCTAGAGATGGCTTAATTATATTATTAACTTATTTTTTAATGTTTCCTAAGTCTAAACTTAGGAAAATTGGTTAATTAATCATAATTACTCAAGTCAAGGTAAGAATTCTCTAGAAACTCGCACGAAATGAGAGGGTAATAATCTAAGCCCTCGATTAAGTTCTAATCTTGGTCGTTGGTGCTTCAACAAAGGATTATAAGAAGAAGTCGATGAGCACTTGGAGAATGCACTTGAGGCACTTGAGACACTTGAGCAGTTTGATTCAATGTTGTGAAAATCGCGATATTATCGGCAAATCGCGATTTTTTGAGTTTGGCGATATTATCGCCCAATTTTTACTCTCAAAAAATTGCGAAAAAAAATCGCGATAACTTGAAAAAATCGCGATTTTTAGGGAAAAAATCTTTTGGGAAACAAAAAACAAAATAATAATAATAATAAATAAATAATAATTTTTTTTTCTTCGATTTTTTTATGAGGAAGAGGTGACA
>APFE031400428.1:0-34202 GCA_000404065.3 Pinus taeda
TACGAAGCTATAGTGAGTTTGGTGAGGTAGAGGGTTTTTAGAGAGGGGACTCTTGAGCTAAGGTTGCTCTCCTCTGCCAGCTAGATTATTCCTCCATTGTACAACCCCATTGCAGCTCGGGGGTCCGCAGGGAAGAAGAGTACCCAAGGAGTAGGCTGGGAGGTAAATCGGTGGGTCTTGTTTCGGATCAAGTGCGTCATCATACACTCGCAGAAGTGACCGGCAACCAGGGAATACCAGTGACAGCAGAGCAAGTAGAGTCTCGCCTTCCGGTGTACGGTACATGTGTATTTTGTTACTCCTTGAACTTAGAATAAAAGGATGTAAATGTTTTGATATGTTCCTGAAATGAGCTTCAGTAATGTGTGTGTTGAATGAAGTGAAATCTCAATGCGTTTCTTTCTGGTCGTATTTGTTTAAAAAAAAAAAAAAAAAAAATTGTATATAGCATAATTGGGTCTTTACATTCTGTTCCAATTTCGTCGGCTAGATCTGCATTCCCGTGTTGGTTTGAAACCAACTCGTTGATCTATTTTTCACCACATGTTGAGCTGCCTAATGTTTCATTCCATCTTTCGTCCTATTTGTTTCACTTAGTCAAGCCGCCTAATTTTTGGGTTTAGCATGTTGTTTGACGATATTTTCCCACTCCTTTAAGGCCAGGATCCTTCAATCATTGTTGGCCTTCTCATTATTCCTGATCTCGTATATTGTCGGCGGTAAATATAAGCCCAGATGAGAAAAAGAAAGCCAAGGCCAATAAATAAGTATAGAATAACATCATAAGTAATAAGGATAAGGGTTAGGGCCAGAGACTTATTTCCTTGGCCACAAGAAACCTTTATTCGTATGCCTCCCCGAGCAACTTTTTCTCATTTCGGAGGTGTTTCAAAATGGTATTGTTTGTCCTTACTTACAGGTAGGTTGAAGCACTTTGGTTATGGGTTTAAGTAAGGTGTAGAAGGGTGCCTTAGATCCCCTCATTGTCTATAAGGAATCCCCATAGGTAGAATATCCCCTTCGCTTAGGTAACGAAGAGGTATCAATCCTTTAGTATTCTATAAGGAACGTAGTCGCTCAACTAACAGGAGAGGATGCGAAGCATGGCTCGAATAACAGGAGAGGAATCCCCTAGTAGGTCTCGATCGTAAGGGAGAGGAATTGGAAGCTTTGGGGGGCGACTTATTTAGAGGGGCCACCAAATAAGTAAACCAAGGTGATGCTTTGTAATATTTCGCTACATACATTTAGATACTATCTTATAGACGATATTCATGAGGGATAAGGGCAACCTATGATACGATCTATTTATCTCTATAGATTGGTCAATCTCTGCCGAATGAAGAGTTGGTCTGTTCATTCTTCGAAGGAATTCTCCTTGCCCTGGCGGATAAGACCTCAGGACCTTATTTATTTCGTGTATTTAGAGAGATGGAGTGTTATAGATCTGATGTGAAAATATATGAGAATACAAATATACCCAAAAATAATAAGATAGAAATAGATAGAAATGTTTCTTTATTGATCAAACCCTTAAGGTAGGGCAACACCATATATTCACTCCTTAAGGAATGAGAACACTCCACAAGCCATATGCATGTTCATACAATAATCCTTGACATCTCTCAATGGGAAGTCTCTAGCCTCTATATAGGCCTCATACGTACCATACTATGGGCCATTACCATGGTTCCCTCAATACCATCTATCTAATACCATGGGCTTATTACATTATTGCTAACTACTTGTGGTCCCTTACATAATACGAGTTAACCACTTTATTTATTACTATGGCCCATTCCATTATTACATTATTCCCTTGGGTAGCTCCCTCTATACCCCATACTATCCCCCCTAGGTATACTTCATTCCACCCCCCTTAAACATGTTTCGTCCACAAAAGATAAGAAGAACACAAATAATAAGATCTACTCAAAAGAGTAGTCCACTAGTACCATGCACGTGCATCTAGCCATCCTAGAGAAAGGTGAACCTTCGATCTAGCTGGTGCCTCGCTCACTTGAGATGGAAGTTGACCCTGGCAGCTCTTCTGTGTTGATGTGTAGTAGGTGGATCGTCGGTCCTCTCTATCTGTAATGCAGGGGTTGTTGTCCTTGTGGCTAATTCATTACCATCTTATTGGTTGTTTTCTTGCGGGGTGATGTGGGTGGTGATATGTTGAAGTTTTAACCAACAATGTCTTTTTCTTTAATTCACCACCTAATGGAGCCAAATTGGTAGCTGGTACATGTTGTGATGCCTGTTGTTGTTTCTTATCTTCCAATATTGCTTCAACCACTGAGTCCTCATCTGATGTATCAATACCTGTAATATTTTATGTTTCAGCCTCCTTGGATTCTCCCTGTTTTTCTAGTACCTCGTTTGATGTTTGTGTTTGATTGTCGACCATTAAAGGCTCATCATCTGATGTGTCAGTGTCATTAGAGCTTTATGCTTTTGCCTCCATAGTCTCTGCTTGGGTCTTAATAGAAATATCTGTAACAGTCCAAAGTAAATATAAAATTAATCTCCTAATTAAAATCAGAATCAACAAATAAGCACATACCTATATTACCTGTGGTCGATCTTTGCCAAATGAAAACAAGGTTTTGAGGACGACTCTCCACCCAACCGTAAGCTCAATTGTGCAAGGATTTACTACAATTGGCCACCCCCGAGCTCTCAATCAATGTACTACTACCAATGACTCTTAAGTCTTAGAATACCATTCTCCCAAGATAATGAAAGATAGAATCTCGGAATGATGGAATGCCTCCCATCCTCCTCACCATCTAATAAATAGAGAAAACATTGGATGGGAACCACATGCACACACTCCATGTGTCTACATGCGCTTTTTTATTTTTATTTTTAGCTTTCTTGTTTTATTTCTTTTCTTTTGATTTTTAGCTTTCTTGTTTTTACTGTTTTCTTGTTTTATTTCTATTTATTCTTATTTAGTATGGTTATTACTATTTTTTAATTATTTTTTAATTTATTATTTCTTTTTATTTAAATATCATTATATTATTACATTAATGATATTATTTTATTATTTATTATTAAGTTAGATTTATATTTAATTATTATATAATTATTATTTAATTATAGTGTATTATCTATCATTTTCATTTAAGATATTACTAGTTATACCATCATTATCTCAAAATTAAAATCCCTTGGTTTTGTATCCATTTACCCTTTGGCTTACCAATTCCAATATCGCTATATGCAAACACTAGGTCATCATGATTTCATTGTCTTATCATGCTTAATTTACTAGTATGAGGGTTTGTTGATCCATGTTGACTTATACATATATCACTTCACAATTATCATTTTCATCCACTAAAAATATTTCTTATCTCGTCAAGTTCCTATCTCAATACCATTTGATTGCTTTATTGTAAATTCACCCTTCTTCAAGTTGGACAAGAGATTCTTGTATCTTCATATTTTGAAACCATTGGAAATACTACTATCATCATTGTCCATGAAAAATTTTAAATGTGTGGTGTCATGTGGAAATAAAGCTTTTTCTTATCATCAACATAATAAAATTGCCTAATCCTTTATCTTTTTATCCATAATTAATTCATGTAGTTAGTCATCTATGGAAAACTTTACAATGTGGCTCTCCCATTGTTATATATGTTGTTATGCACACAACTTATCTTCTCCAATCATTCTATTTATCATACCATCCAGGTTCCATAAAAATGTCCTTCATTATTACCATGATTCTTCAACTTCATTAGTTGATTGTCAATATTTTATTCTTTATGTGCATCATCCTTAGATAGACCCTATAGTGATACCTTTAGATTACCAAGTTATGATTATACCAAACTCTTCCATTATGTTCTAAAATAGGTTGTTTCTTCTTATTGATTTCTTACCCCGGTTGTGATACTTCTTCTCTACCACCTTAAACATTTGATGCACGTTGGCCTTAATCACATGAGCTATCATTAGTTATCATCCTTAAAAAAAATTGCAAGCTTCTCCTTTCCATTTCTCCTTAGACAACTTTTATCCACTATATGCAATTAACCTTGAATCACGAAACCTCATGTAACTTATACTCAACATCATTCAGTCAATTAAACTAAACTGAAGTCATAGGGTATTGTTTAGATGTATCATAATGTTCAAACCATAAAACATGACTTAGTATGTCTTAGCTAAGTAAGCAATCCAAATGGGTTCACAACATCTTAATCATCAAGATCATATTGAGAGAGTTGTGTTCTTGTAATAAAAGACCAGAGAAATACCAAGCCACTGTTGTTGCTAAAGGAAAATAAGAACAATAATCCAACCCAGATAATTAGTGAATAATATGATCAGCATTCAAGGACTGTTAGATCAAATTGAATAATGAATAAATGCAAGTGAGCAATGATTGTCTAAAGGTAATAAGATATTAGAGTTTATCCATTGTGAATTGGGACAAATTTCATGATTTAAGAGCACTTTAATTGGTGACAAATTTCAACATAAATTATCCAAATACTTCAAGTGCTATGTAAACTGTGGCATAAAATGAACCGGTGGTGAGTAGTTACACCAGCATTAAAGATTTGTTCCTCCACAAAAACATGCCAGTATACTGTCTCAATAGTGCAATCTTTCAGAGAATTATACATCGTCAATTATGGGTAGATTATCATCATCCAAGATTACAAGATTATATACTTTTCCAATGAATCATTGATTCATAACAAAACTATATAACTTTAATTATGTGACTCATTTAGAATTTCACTTTGTTATATGGTTGTAATGGAGAGAGCTATGTCACATAATTACCGTTGTAGTTGATTATAACACTTTTCATTGTATGAAATAGCATTAGAAAATGGTAAGAGGATGCAAGCACAAACAACTCAAGAAAATTAGATTTCTATTAGTGGTTTTACCATGTAATGAAATTCTAATGAGAGCAGAGAACCACAAAGGAAAGGGCCAGTATCCAAACCAAAGAATCTGATGTCGATAATGATGCATGCGAAAACCAATGAGGAACTAATGAGTGCACCAAACTTTAACTTATACCGGCCAAACACTTACAGTTGATCTTAAAATAAATGGTAATACCCTTGGAATTTCAGGTCTCACTTCTAATATCATACTTTTATAATGATTCTAAAGAAAGAAGTTAGTTGTAGTTAGTTTACAAGTATATCAGTCTACCAAAGCCAAATCAGTTATCAAAATGTAATGAAAAGAAAGTGGATGAATTGTAAAAAGAAAACAAGGTTGATATAGAGACCTTGTACGAGAAATAAAACACTATTGTAATTTAATATCAAGATTCATCACTTGAAGAAGCATAAAATAAGAACCAATATACTCTAATAATAATTATTATTGAGTATAATAAAAATAAGGTTAATAATTTATCCTTATTATCAGAGTTTATGAGTTTTAATAAGATGTATTTTATCATAAATTATCAACAATCACAAATTTTGTAGTATAAAACTATTGAAAACCTGAGTTAGAAGGTAATAATGATGTTAGAATAAAACTTAGAGAATTGCCTCAATGTAAAATCCAAATTCGAATGACTAAAGCTTAAGAATATTTGTGGCATTATTGTGTTAAAAAAGGTACTTGAATTTCGAAAGAAAATTTATCCATCATTATATGTCACACCAATATTAATTCTATAAATTCATGATTTTTAAAGATAAAGATGAATTGAAATTTTGTGTTGTAGAGAGAAATATTTAAGTATTTGTTTAAGCAATCATAACTTATGTTAGAAGAATTAATGGACTGCTTTTAATGAAATAAATCATTAAACAAATTTATTGAATGTATCTTGAGATTCTTATGGCTATTAAATGATTACTCTACAGAAATTAAGAAATCAAACCACCAAAGAAATATTCCACACCATAAACAAGAAGAGACACTACCACCCGACCCATAACCGGATCGGATGACTGGGAAGGTTATCCCTCCCCAAATACAAAATAAAATTATTTTATTAACTATATGGTCTACCTACAACCGCACCCGTGAAGGCAACACCATCCCTTAAATTACAATACATTTTAGAATCAAACTTTTCCCGAATAAGACATAAAATTTCCTGCATGTGAATAGAAACCCAACCCCCAACTTTTACAGCAATACTACCCTTCTGCAATTTGGATTGCAACTATTTACTCAAAAGTTTTGAAAAGTCTTGCCTGAAACATAATCACCAACATAATTAAACAAAACAACGTGAATGCATTCCAAAAAAAAATTCAAGGGTTTAGCAATTTGGAACTATCATTCTAAATGAGTAAGCCAGCACTACTGAGAATTTTTTTTCTACGTCTATGTTTACTCTGAAGAAATCTATTAGGATTTTCAGGTATTCAAAATCTGCATCTGCCAAAAATACCCAGTTTTCTGGTTTTTAGAGAATGTATAATATACTCTGAAACCCAACTCTAGATGAGACTAAAAACCAACCCTGACATAAAGTTTCAATGCATTACTTTGATATAGGATTATGAAGTTTCGCAGTCCAATTCACCAAGGTTTTCCCTATCATGGAGGGATTTTCTGTTTGATTCCACTTATCACTAGATTAGCTGAAAAAATGCAGGTTGGCCGTTGTTCTTTCATTGTCGAGAAAAATTGTATAGAGTGAGATTAGCAGCGTGCAAATTTATTCCTACACGTTGTTCTTGTCATGGAATCACCAACTTGTCCATGTCAATCCAAATATATTATCATTGCATATACACGCAGACATACATAATGATCCAGAATACATCATGCAATCATCCAAGCCCTTTGAAATACCCTTGGATTTCTACCATTGGCATAAAAAACTACGTCCTGTACATTTCCACACATGCAATCCTGGTTTGATGACAGAAGCATACTGCCTCGTGTTATTTGATTCACATTGGACAAATGGCCGAAACATTTATATAAAGAACAAGAGACTTGCATTCGACAAATCAAATCGCCAACTCTAAATCGAAAAACCATGAATCTTGGAAAAACCCTAACTATTACTCCACATTAATGAACATAAGTTTAAAACATCAAATACAGCCAAATTAGTAGAAGCAGAGTGGGGTTTCTCTGTTGGGAAAAGAGAAGTGTTCTTGCTGCCCCCACCAGCGTTCGATTCCAAGTGATTCTAAGTTAAAGAGTACCCACTTCATTAAATGTTGAGGCTACGAGTATTAATATGATACCGGAAAACAACATAGATCTCCTCTGAATAGACTACACAAAAATTTTCTTGATACAGCCAACCAATGATATTCAAGGCCCACATGTATATCAGGGCAAACAGAAAGGAGAGAATGATATTTCTGAGTCTAGGCTTCCGTTATGCGAATAATTAAATCAAAGAGAACAATATACTGTGTGGGAATTTAGGCAATCAGGGAAACCATCCTTATTATTATATTTGAAGGTAATGATATGAGAAATGGGCCCCTCCCACACATTCTCAGCCGGAAGCATTTCTAAGAAGAAAGTGGTAGAAAATCCACAGACACAATCTACAAAGGTTTCCTAGAAATTTCTTGTGCCTAGGATATTCTTGAACAGAAAGAGGGTTTCTAGCACCCAAAAAAAAACAATTCTTTTGTTATTTTTTCGGAAATGGTAGTAGATGGCTCCTACAAAGGTTATAGCTCAAATAATAAACATAGAAAATACAATGAAAACTCAAAAAATAAAAGAAAAAAAATAGTGAATTTTTTTTTTACAAAAAAAAGAGAGCAGGATGTTTTAACTTTTTACATCTATCAATATTTCATATTTTATGTAAATAAATTGATGTAAAAACTTTCCCTATTTCCTAAAATTTTAAAAGCAGCATTTGCAGTACCATACCATGTTTCAGAAACAACAACAGTTTCCTCTTTACAAGTGATAGGAATAGACTTAATTCAGTACATATTAGTAAGAAAGAAGCTATGCATTTATAGCAAACATAGAACTGTATAATACATTAAAAGTTTCCCCATTTCTTAAAAATTTGAAAGTGGCATTAAGTCTGGTACGAAAAAGGGAAGAATGTCCAATAGGAAGAGCATTCACAAAAGGTCTTCCACAAGATAAACTTGAGTTCAAATATTGTGTGGATTTTAAAGTATAATTATTAAAATCAAAAGCAAGGAGCAAATTTATACAAGAATACATGTAAATGAAAATTGCATGATAAGAAAACAGTAGCCGCTGCATCAACTAAATGCAAAAATAGGCTATAGAGGACATCTACTTAAGGGGAAAACCATGAGAAAATAAGAATTGTCTAGAATAGCCAAGCTCCTTCAAAATGAAGGTTATATCATGAAACATACGGGGTTAAACAACCATTGAAAGACAGGGTTGTAGAAAAGAAAAATCTCCATGGAAAAAAAATGAACATCCACTTACTTCATGAGACTAAAATGCAGCATATAAGAAATGGGAGGATTCATTCACCAAAATTGGAGGAGATTTAGATTTTCTAGCAAATAGTTCAAGAGAGTTTTGTAGGGGGATAATAATTTTTTTTTTTGGCGAACCACTAAATACAGGTCAGAAAATGAAGATAGGAAAGGCAGTAAATAGTGGCAACTTGGTATCAGTGGCTGAAGAGATATAGGGTAAACTCACACATCTGTATAACCCTACTAACCTCAACAAAGACTGCTGAGGCAAATTGATCAACTATGCTTAATACTCTCATCTGGGTAAAAATAAGTGGCTAATGCAGGGTTGACATAGGTTTAATAGCACACTGGTAAATTCAACCAAGATAGTGAAATACCTATATCCCAATTCTGCTCTATCATCAAAGGGAATTCGGCCTACATAGTAACTAACAGCCGATTAAACTACTACATTGATAATTCTACTCTACCATTTTCAAATGTTCAACAAATACAAAACATGCAGCACATACTTTAACACAGAGACAAACCAAAGCAAGATCCACAATGAAGTTGAAGCTTGCCAACACAATAATCGCACAAGTAGTTCAAATTGAACACTACTAACAAATAGTATTATATATATCAACATTAAGGATATAATTGTTAGAAATGGCTAACGAATTAATGAAAACAAATCAGAATTGCGGAAATCTAGAAACCCCGATTCCAAAGTTCAGTTGTCGTGGAAATTACTTGTAGGAAAGTAAGCATCCTATAACTTTAGAAAAAACAAGTCAAGTTAAATATCCCAACAAAATAAAAAAATTTAGATGCCCATAGGCTCTAAGGGTTGAAACTTGCTCTGATACCATATGTAACAGTCCAAAGTGAATATAAAATTAATTTCCTAATTAAAATCAGAATCAACAAATAAGCACATACCTATATTACCTATGATCGATGTCTGCCATATCACAATAAGGCTTTGGAGATGACTCTCCACCCAACCATAGGCTCAAGTGTGCAAGGATTTGCTACAATTGGCCACCCCCGAGCCCTCAATCAACATACTACTGCCAATGACTCCTAAGTCTTAGAATACCATTCTCCAAAAGAGTGAAAGATAGAATCTTGGAATGATGGAATGCCTCCCATCCTCCTCACCATCTAATAAATAGAGCAAACATTAGATAGGAACCACATGCACACACTCCATGTGTCTACATGCGACTTTTTATTTTTATTTTTAGCTTTCTTGTTTTATTTCTTTTCTTTTGATTTTTAGCTTTCTTGTTTTTACTGTTTTCTTGTTTTATTTCTATTTATTCTTATTTAGTATGGTTATTACTATTTTTTTAGTTTTTATTATTTTATTTATTTCTTGTATATATTTTAATTCATTTATTATTTAACATTTATTATTTATTATTTTTATATTATAATTAAGTGATTATATTATATTAAGGGGAAGGATATTACAATATCCTACAATGTTATTT
This sequence comes from Pinus taeda, assembly GCA_000404065.3. Taxonomy (NCBI): domain Eukaryota; kingdom Viridiplantae; phylum Streptophyta; class Pinopsida; order Pinales; family Pinaceae; genus Pinus; species Pinus taeda. The sequence goes on from APFE031400428.1 coordinate 9,890, forward strand.
TCTTCTTTTTACACCAAAGTTTCATGAATTTATTTTGCACATTAATATTGACAGTACCCACAGATTCCATCCAAGGATATCCCAAAACAACATCCATGTTATCCATATCTAAAATATAAAAATCACAATGCAACACATACTTATCCATTGAAAGCTTCAAATCTTTATAAACTTGCACCTCCTCATTATTAACCTGTGTGTGCTCCATTTGTTTTGCTAGAACTTGCAATTTTTTTGCCAAACTGACATTTATAAGATTTTGCTTGCAACAAGGATTTATAAATATAATGATTTCCTCCTTCTGAATACATCCATGAACCTGCAATAAGGAGATACTAGTAGAAAATAACCCCTTACATGTCCCATTCCCCTATTTTCTAGCATGAGACCATTTGTCCAAAAGGAGTTTTACAAATTGTTTATCCTAAAGTTCGGACAACTACTTGTTGTAAATTGAGTTCCACCATCTATAAGCCTCATCTTGGAAGCCAAGCAATAATAAAATTTTCCATTGTTTCCCATATGTGAACTTTTGATTCTGTATGAATTTTTCAATAGTAAGGCTATCATCTTTTCCTGTAAAAAACATCTTGCTAAACGACACAAAAAAATAAAATAAAAATAAAATAAATAAAAATAAAAATCACTTACTTGGCGAAAATTTAAAGTGGCCACAGTTCAGTCAATATTTCTTAGAATCTTTATTATGACCATTTTTAGAAATGGAACTACCATTCTGCATCTTCTTATATGATAGAAATCCTAATCTAGGCACTATAATTTCATATTTGCATTGCAATTGTCCCCCCATCACAAAAATTTCTTCAAAAAAAAAAAAAAATTGATTTTAAATTAGCGATATCTCCCTCATTCGGACTCTGATTCAACCGATTTTTTTTTTAATTGGATATTTTTTGGCAAGGAACCCAGATCTGCAATTATATTCTGCAAATATTGACCTAGAACATACAGATCTGATCTGCAATATCGTCGCCCCGAAAAATGTCTGCAACACAACTGATTTTTAAATCAACGATAGATCCCTCATCCGAACTTTGATTCGGCCGAATTTTTGTTTCAAATTGGGTATTTCTTTTGCCAAGAACCAAGATCTGCAATGAGATTCTACAAATTTTGCCTAAGAATGTGCAGATATATTCTGCAAACTTGTCACCCTGAAAAATGTCTGCAACACAACTGATTTTTAAATCAGTAATATCTCCCTAGTCCGGACTCTGATTCGGCCGATTTTTTTTCCAAATTGGGTATTTTTTCACCAAAAACTCAGATCTGCAATTAGATTCTATAGATTTTACACCATAACATAAATATCTAATCTGCAACCGTGCCGCCCCAAAAAGTTCCTGCAAAAATAAAATAAAATAATTCTTCGCTTTACCTAAGAAAGTGCTCTGATACCACTTGTTATAGATCTAATCTGAAAATATATGATAATAGAAATATACCAAAAAATAACAAGATCTGAATATAGATGAATGCTTATCTTTATTAATCAAACCCTTAAGGTAGGGCAATATCATACATTCACTCCTTAAGGAAGGAGAACACTCCACAAGCCATATGCCTGTTCATACAATATTCCTTGACATATCTCAATGGGGAGTCTCTAGCCTCTATATAGGCCTCATACATACCATACCATGGGCCATTACCATGGTTCCCTCAATACCATCTATTTAATACCATGGGCTTATTACATTATTGCTAACTACTTGTGGTCCCTTACATGATACGGGTTAACCACTTTATTTATTACTATGACCCATTCCATTATTACATTATTCCCTTGGGTACCTCCCTCTATACCCCATACTATCCCCCCTGTGTATACTACATGGAGGGCCCTGCCTGAATATACACAAGCAAGCATGACCTTACCTACCTTCCTTTATGTAGCTTCCTTCACTAGATAGGGGGACTTGACCTTCTATCCAACCTTGAGCTACCTACCTACCTACCTTACCTGAGCTAGCTCTATTTGGGTAGGTAAGACTATCTCAACTCCTACTACCACCTACCCCTTCAGATTGGTATAACTAGGACCTAACCTTACCCTTGCCATAATCCTTGTTGTAGAAGCCATAGGTAAGAACTGGATTTCCCCCTTACTAGATAGCCAACTCTGGCCTATCGGATCAAGACCCTACCTTACTTAGATGGATGGAAGGGTACTTGGATGAAGCAGAGTTACACTTTCTTTCCCTATGCTCAGTCAGGGTCCCACTTGAGAAAGGCGGCTATACTCTACCCTACCCTCATTGAACTATAAGCAACCAAGTATTGAAAGATAGATATGACAGACCCTAAGGCCTTCCCTAACCCGATTTGTTCAGATATTTAGGACCGAAAGTGAAGATATTCGGGTAAGGGTTGGGTTGGTCCTGTTGATGAAGGATCAAGGGAGAGGTCAACTGTTATATTATCTAATATTTTTTGAGATTATTATAGACCCTTAGTTTCTGACGCAGAGCTCTGCCAAGGAAATAATAAGGAGAAAAGGCGCCCATCCCTATAGTGTGAAGAAATGGACTTCTATTACTATTATGAAGGAAGAATAAGAAGTACGTAATGTGAAGAATAAGGAAGGTGGCATAACATATTGAAAGCCAGAAATGTCCCTGAACTATTGAACTAACGACTTATCCAAACTATTGAAATGACAGGGTGAGTTAATGGAATAGACAAAGCAACTGGGCTCATGCAGAGCAGGCAGGTCTGCCTAGAATAATGGGTCGGTGGAAGGAATAGCTCCTAAGGAATAAGATCTGAGTGAGTAGGAGCTATGTGACTCGATAGAAAACATCTCCCTCTCCCTTCAGGACCTTCCCCTCTACTTCCAACCTAGAGACCCTCATAATAAACTTTGGATCATCCTCTCCTCTTCCCAGTCGAGTGGAAGATAGAGAGAGGGGATCTGCTTGTGATTGAATGGATATTTCTTTAGTGAGAACTAGAGAGAGACCAATTCCGAAAGCCTTTCTATAGAAATAAATGTTTGAACCTCATCGATCGATAGCTATAGTTGAGTGAAGCTTATGGTTTACTCTCCACCTTTTCCATTAGATTAACTATTAGAATTCACTATTATTAGGTCGTTTGCCATTCCCAATAAAACTGAGCTGGCCTGACATTCCGCCCACTCCTCCATTCGCTAGCTCATCAATCAAGTGAGTGGTCCTGTTCATCAAGTAATCCCTAGAGGTTTCCTCGAGTATGCAGCCGAATGCAGAATAGGGAAAGTGTGGGTGTTGTGCGCGTCTGGATAAGTACAAAAAACCAAGCTCATAGTGAGTAGAACGACTTGTCTTATTTCATTCCCACCCTATTTTGTTTCCTCTCAAACTACTCCTTCCATCCACCCGGTTAGTATAGGTAGATCCCACCCCTTTTTCTAGTTCCTCCCCCTTGGTAGTGAATTTGGCGGGTTCCCCGCTTTGCATATATAGGTCAGTTTGTAGATTTGAAAATAAGAAACATCTCTAGGTTGCTTGTCTACTGAATATTTGGTACTATAAAATGGTATAGGTTCTTTGAACAAACGAGAGATTATGGTATATATGTATGTCGGGTGAGAGGGAGAAAAATAATTGAATTATTCAATAGCTCTACTACACGCATATTATTCGCTCGATGAGATGGACTACTCTACCTCATATCCATCACTCACGACAAGCGAGATAGGAAATGAAAGGGAGAAGACCCAGCATGTCACAAGAAGCTAGATGTTAGCTCAAATATAGACAGCTCTCCTATCCATGAAGGTAGGGGGCTTATAAAAACAGCATTGATCCTACACCATTTGACTTCCACAATTGAATTGAGAAGAAGGACTTGGTCTAGGGTTTGGGTCTTTGTATCTCATTTCAATCAAATTCTAATAAGAGAATAGTTTATACGTTTTCCTCTAGGAGGGGTTTTGTGGCTAAGAGTATAATATTTGTGACCTCTATTGTTGCTATTATTGTTCTTGATATTGTTTGATGAAAAGATCTAACTAAACAAGATAAAGAAGATTCACATGAAAATATCAAGGTTAAGGAAAAATAAGAATCATAGCTTCAATTTTCCATTTTCCAATAGAATTAGACCTCAAGTAAAACCCTATGGTTGCTCTAGAAGAGATAGGCAAACTAAAAAAGGAATATGAGGAACTCAAGAAGAGGTACAAGATTTTGATCATGACCTTGAAAAAACAAAGGAAGATGTTGTCCTTTTAAGGCACCAGGTACAAAAAAGAGTTAGGAATCTCAATAAGCTTAAGGTAGAATTGCATTAGAATGAGAAGAGACATAATGAAGAAGTCATCTCCATGACAACTTAATTAGAAGAAGCGGAGATAAGGGAAGGAATTTGAAAATTCATCCCAAACAAAGCTTTGAGGACTTGAGGAATTTTGAAAACTGGATTCCAATCCTATCATCCAAATCTACCGCTAACTATAATCCTCCTCTAATTAACCTAGAACAAACATAAAACATCTAATCCATTTTAATTAAATAACACACTATGACCTTAATAAATATAATTTAACAAAAATCATATAGAAAATAAACATCAATTGAAAATATCTTAACTATAATAACTCCTCAATGTAAGACAATATGTAGGAGCCTTAATAAATAATCATGACATATAATTAAATTTAATATAAATACAAAGGTAAAAACAATCACAATAAAACATAAATAAGAAGATATTAAAACTCATTAATAACTAATTAATAAATAAATACAATTAAAAAAACTATTTAATCAATAAATATAATAAATAAATTAAAATTAATATAATTACAACTATAAATTAATAATTAATAATTATAATTAAAATAATTATATAATAATATAACCATAAACCTAAAAAGGAAAAGAATAATTAAAATTAATTCTATCACAATTTAAAAACAAATAGAAAAAAAAATTTAAAAAAATTAAAAATAATAATAATAATAATAATAATAATAATTTAATTAAATACTAGTATCTATCGGCTAAGCATCTATATATATATAATTGGAAAAATGAGACCAGTCTTTCAATTATATTTCACATCCTAAAGATGAACCATCGTTGCTGGTTCGAAACGTCGATAAAAAAGAAACCTTATGTGATGTATCTGGAAGATAATTTAAATAATAATGGGACTCGCGAAAACCTCAAAGACAACAAGACTTGAGTAAATTTGAACTAAAAATTGATCAACATGAAGAAGAAGTCAACTCCCTAAATGTTCTGTTAGAGGAAGCAAAAAGAGCAAAACAGGTAATGGAGATCCAGCGAATATAGAAAGAAGATGATTGTGAAAGGCTTGAAGAAAATATTATTTCCTTAAGAAATGAAAGAGTCTTAAGAGTTCTCATGCTTTGAATGACATTCTCAACCATCATAGATTACCATTGGAAAAAAGATGACATTATTATATAGATGAATCTCCTTGCAAACAAGAGACAAACTCCAAATCCTAAAGAGATAAGTTTGAAGAAAAGCCATAAATTGTCATTCTTCAAATACCAAATCATGGTGAAGATGGGAAGAAGGATAAAAATGTTACTGGTCTAAGAAGATTTGTTGAAGCTCTCAAGGGACCCTTGCATAATGTAAGAAACAATACGAATCGAGAGAAAATTATACCTCCTCCAAGGCAAAACAATTTAAGGAAACCATCAAAGGTAATCCTCTCATCCAAGTATCCAAGCATTTTCCTTGGTTACTATTACTCTTGCACTAATTATGGGCACAAGATTATGGATTACAAAGCTTATAGCAGGGGAATGCATAGAGGATATCATCAAAATCCTGGAAACATGTCTAGAAACATAAATCATAATGAATTCTACAGCAAAAGGTATACAACATTTGCTTCGTTATTCAAGTTCGATGTAGAGTGTTATAAATGTCACAATCTTGGACACTTCTCACATGATTGCAGAAGCAACATGGTATGGGCTCCTAAGTAAGCTAAGAATTAAATATTTCCTACTTGGGAATTGACAAAAATCTGGAAAAGAAAACAAGAGGAGATAAATACAAAAGAACATGATCTTGGTCTAAATTCTTAGTTCGTCCTCCAAGATTGAGTACTCGAAAATGTGCAAACCAAAATTGTGGCAAAATCCAAGAGCTTTGAAGATTGATGATGTTCCAAGTCTATAGCATGACATATATGATATTCTTAACCTATTCATGAAATGCAGCTTCTTGATCGTTAACCATGACTCCTATATTGTCCTCCAAGACAATTACCTTATCCTTCAGTGTAGAAAATTGTTCTTCCATTACCACAACCTGGGTTCAACACCTTTTTAGTATCATTTCCTGTAGAGTTCCTATGCCTGATTGGGCCTTGAGCAAGTCCTTTTCTCAAAATATATGGAACTTTAACTTCTTGGCCATAGTACCTCTCAAGTCTGAGATAACCCCCGTGCCAATTCTTATCCACAATGTCAAATCACATAGTATACTTTTAATGCTTCACACATGATGTATTTTGTAGAAGTGATGCAAGTGAACTCATCCCATTGAATCACCACATTTTCAAAATACTTTGTTCCGATTCAGCTGTCTACATCAGAAATATGAATTGCCTCTTTATTGAATCACATCATCATGTCAACTGTTTTGATTTCAATGTCGTGACATGGTTTCAATTTACTGGCATTTATGTATTTGGAGAAATTAGTACTATTCATAACGCCTCTGGTTAATTTGATGTCCCCATTAAGGCCCCTCCCTAACGCTTACATATATGTCATTTTTTTTGGAATTATAGTCAAGGTTCTGAGTAAACTTGACTATTACTTTATTAACTGGGTTGATAATAAGACCCAACCCCAAATTCCTGTTGAGGAAATTTTAGTGCCTATCATTGCCCTAAGAGACCAATCTAAAACAGAAATAAATCAATTAATCTCACGCAAGTTCATAGGTCCATAGGCCTTGTTGACCACTATGTGTCAACGACTCATAGCACTACACCCCCATTTTTCGCAAAAGGGATAGCGCCTGATCGATGTGTTCATGTCATACAACTATCATCATCAATTTCACTTCCAAGATGTTATGTAAACCCTTTCTACATGTGTATAATGTAAATAATCTCAGCATATCTGTGTTGTGTATGTAATTGCCTAGGTAAACCTACTTTTTTAGTGACGATCTACATTCCGGGAGGTGGTTTTTTGTCTCACCGATCCATTCTCGGACGGTCGGCAGAGTTTTCGTTCAATCTTACCCCAAAGCCGGAATGAATTTTGTCATTGGGATCTAAGGCGAGTCCTAATGTTCTAGATTGAGTCTATGTAAAAGTGATTTGGGAATAATCCTAACTATTTGGTTAGGTTATTTTATTTCAAATTTCTTAGTCTGCTGGATTATATTTGTGTCGCAGAAATGGGTACTCTGTGAGGGTCTTTTACAAATGGGTTTTCCCCCTTGAGATGGAAAAAATATGAAAATCATGATGTAAAGTGTCTTGAAGATTGGAAAAGTAATTTATCCCCTCATGGGTTAATTAATTAAATTTTCTAGCCAAAAATTAATTAAAATCCTAAGCCCGAAATTTAATTAATTCTAGGTCTTAGGTAAATTTAAATTCTCCGAAGTCAAAATTCATCAGTCCTTAAAAACTAAATTTTAAGAGGTCCAGGGACTAAGGTAAGTTAATTATTTTGATTAATTTTAAGCCTTTGATCCTTGGGGTTAAGTCAAAGTCAAAAATTTTTGGAAATTAATTCAAAATTTTAATTTTTGAATTAATTAAAATACCTTTAATTGAAAATTTTGAATTTCCTTGCCCACGGGGCTTTGGATTGACGGTGAATGGGTGCACTGTTAAGGCACTCCTTACAATAGGTCATTGGTTCAAATCCCCTGTGGGTGCTTACCTGATTGGGTGATCATGTTCTAAGTGAAGAAAATGCTCAAAATTGGAACTACTCAAAATTGGTTGAAACCAAAACGACTGGATAGGTCTCGTCATCCTGATTCCGGCACCACAAACGGTTCGAAAAACTGACACCGTATGGAGGAGTTATCACATTTTAAAAATGTCTAGTAAACTGTAAATTTTTTAATTTTGGAAAAATTTAAAAAAAAAAGAATATTCCCTAGAATATTCCCTGGAATATTTTCCAAAATTTGATAGAATATTCTATTTTGTTGGACCAATTAGAGGCCAACATGTGGCAATCCTGTAGGCCGCCACGTGGCCCTGAATTGGCATGGCAAAATATTGTTTGAGGTCGAGCAGGATCGAACCCGTGACCTCCCGCGAGCAAACTAAGAGCTTTGACCGTCTCCGCTATACTTTGTGTCTTAACCATATTGGATCGTGGTTTTTATTTATGTTGTTAACAGTTTTTCTTTGGGGGCTAGACCGCCAGCAGTCCCGGGAAGAGTGGTCACATGCCAACAAAACCGCAGCAGTGAATGTAACAGTTCTCCCTAACCGCCAGCCTTAACAAACGTTAACCACCCGGAGATTGCGGTCACATGCACGTCAATCCACCGATGGTTATGGTCAACCGGCGGTCAAGCCTGTGGATCTCCAAAATTGGCAAAAATTGCAAATTTTAACTACAGTTAACTCTAGTTTCCAGTTTTGGTGGAGTTTCTTTAGGCCAGATTGGACAAAACTTCAGTTGGTCATAAATTTCACTACACAGAACCTTTTGGAGCGATTTTTTTTTTTTTTTGGGTATTATGAGCATTCCAGAGCCAATGGTATAGGTTCCAGAGTCAACGGAGCTGATCTTCAGGTAGTTTTTCATCAAAGAAGCTTGGAGAGCCATCAGGGCCTAGGGAGTGTTGGAGCTGTATTGGGCTATGGTTAACCATTGGAGGTGAAACAAAAGCCATCTTTACTGTTTTTTGTGTTCTAAACTCATTTCCACAACTTATTTTTCCTGTTTAGGCTTTCTTATCACTGTATAACCAATTTGAGCATCTAATAAGAGTAAGGACATGCCCATTTGGGGGACTTGGATCCGGTAGATGTAGCCTAGGAGGGGTGAACCACCTCATCAGCTGCTGTGTTATATTATGTGATTTTATCTTGATGTGTTTTTCAAATTTAATATGCTAAACAGTAAAATGAGATAATACTCCTTCACACATAAGACTCAGAAATTTACCAAAAACACTTTGTTTCAATTGTAAGACATGAGTAACAGTTTGCACATATAATTTAATGGAAATGAATACCTTGAAACAAATACAAGTAGTTTCGTTTTCAGATCAGTTGGTATAAGAGCTCAAGTTTTGAATATTAGTTTTGTGCAAAGATATATTTGATTGTTTTTCAAGTTTTAATGCTTACCACGCTTAAACTTCAAAGATGGAAAGGACAATTGGTTAGAGCACAAGATAATCCTCAACCAAGGAGGGCAAGGGTGCCATTATCTCCACCTTCTAATTCACCCTCAATAGCCTTAGAAGAAGCTTCAAGTATGTTTGAAAGGGAAGGAGAAGTTCCTGAAGACATGGATCCAAAAGAAGAAGAATGGGTATTCAGAAACATTTTTTTGGACATGACTGGGATGGTAAGAATATTATACCAGGAAAGGAATGATAGGTTGGTTGGAGAAGGGTCTAAACATCAGAAAGAAGGAGAGGGCTCTTCAGGAGCAAAAAAAGGTGATGATGATTCAAAGAAAGGACATGGAGGAAATGGTGATCCACCATCTCCATCGTCATCCTCTTCCTCTCCATCATGATCCTCTACCTCGGTAAATCAACCTCATAAGCTTAAATCTTCTGGAAAAAGTCCATTTTTAAAGCTAGATGTTAAATTTGAATTACCCATGTTTAATGGTGAAGTCAATGCAGAGAAACTTGACAACTGGATAAAACAGTTGAAAGTTTATTTAAGGATACAAAACTTATAGGATGACGACACCAAGATTCAATTAGCCTCTTTAAGAATGGATGGAGCAGCATTGGTATAGTGGGAAGCCAAGACTAGGGATGAAATTAAGAAACATGGTAAGATTACTTTAACATGGGTTGAATTTATTTCCGCAATTAAGAAGCAATTTTATCCTCTCGCTCATTTACAAAAGGCTATAATGAATTGGTAAAACTTTAGACAACTAAAGGAACAAAATGTTCAAGACTACACCCAAGAGTTTAGGAGAATAACACTCTTATTAGGGGTAAACTTACAAAGTCAAGACACATTGCTGAAATATATAGGTGGTTTGCATAGCTACCTTAAACATGCTATCCTTATGTTCAATCCTACTAGTCTAGACAAAGTTTGTGTACAAACTACATGTTAGAGACTAGAGGGAAAAACACTTTTGATGAGGGTAGAAACAAGCCTTTTAAGGGGAAAAACAAAGAGAAAACCTTTAAGGGAAAAGGAAAAAAGAATGCATCTGTCAAAAAGGAGGGTGAGAAAGTGATATGTAAACACTATTCAAAAGAAGGCCATGAAGAGAAAAATTGCTGGAAACTTTATCCTGAAAGAAGAAATCAGTTTAACAAAAACAAAGGAAAGAAGAAAACTACAGCTACTACAACTAAACCTCAAGATTTAGGTGATGATTCAGTGGATGAAACCAAAATTGCAGCCATGGGTTTGAAAAGTATGAAGGGAAAGTAAACTGAAACTAAAGCAAGCACTAGTACTTCAAACTATCATGTACAAGCTCCTAATGAGGAAGAAAGAATTGAATTATTCCATGTGAGGGTAGTCTCAAAACATACAAAAATTGACACACTATTTGACAGTGGGTCACAAGCAAATCTCATATTAGAAGACTTGGTCAAACAGCTTAAACTTGAGACCATTCCACATCCAAAGCCTTATCCACTTGGGTGGACATGCAAGGATGCAAATTTACAAGTCTCAAGAAAGTGCATATTGTGCTTTGCAATTACTCCACACTTTGTTGACGCAGTTGAACTTGATGTAGTACCTCTTGATATATCAGGAATTGTTTTGGGAAGTCCTTACTTATTTGACAGGAAAGCGATCTTCCATCGTCATGAAAATAAATATCATCTTTTCAAAGATGGCAAGGAGTACATTGTTAGGGCACATCGCAAGAAGGCAAATATAGCGATGGTAAATGCGGGACAGGTAAAAAGGCTAGTTAATTCAAGTAAGAGTTTTGTACTTATTATGATCAAGCTTAAGGTTGATGTGAATCATGAATCATTTGAAAATTGTGAGTCCAAGCTTAAATCAAATTTATAGGATGTAGTTGATGCACATCATGATATGTTTCAGGAACCAATAGGTTTGCCTCCTAAAAGGGAGATTTAGCATGAAATCAATTTACATCCAGATTGTCCTCTTCCTAACATAGGCATGTACCGCATGTCTATCATGGAGAATGCTGAAATAAAGAATAAAATTAAAGACTTGTTGGACAAAGGTTTCATAAGACCAAGCACTTCGCCATGTGGGTCACCAATAGTGTTGATTCCAAAGAAAGATGGAACTTGGCGCATGTGTGTGGACTTCAAGGCTTTGAATAAAATAACGGTAAAGAATCGTTACCCACTCCCAAGGATAGATGATTTGTTAGATCAATTGAAAGATGCTAAATATTTCACTAAGTTAGACTTACGTAGTGGTTATCATCAAGTTAGAATTGAAGAAAGTGACATTTGGAAGACAACTTTTAAAACCAAACAAGGACTCATTGAGTGGCTTCTTATGTCGTTTGGTTTATGCAATGCACCTGCAACTTTCATGCGGGTAATGGATGATGTCTTACATCCTTTTCTTGATGATTTCATTATTGTCTACTTAGATGACATCTTAATTTTCAGCAAGACTAGAGAAGAGCATGTCATGCATGTTAAGAAAGTACTTGATATGTTGAAGAAAAATCAGTTATTTCTTAAAATGTCAAAGTGTGAATTTGGAAAGACTTCTTTGGTTTATTTGGGACACATAGTAGGAGGAGGTGCTTTGATAATTGATCACTCTAAGGTAGAAGCTATTGTGAATTGGCCTACTCCCAAAACCATCATAGAGGTAAGAAGTTTTTTGGGTGCAACTCAATATTGGAGGAAGTTTATTTCTAACTTCTTTGCCATAGCAGCTCCTATGTATGCAGTGACAAGTGTGAAGCGTGCTTTCCAATGGGGAGGCAAGCAACAGAAAGCTTTCGAGTCTTTGAAAGAAAATATAAGTTCAGCTCCAGTTCTTGCATTACTGGACTTGAGACAAGCATTCGAGATTCAGACCGATGCTAGTGATTACACCATGGGTGCAGTTCTCTTACAGCATGGTAAGCCTATCGCATTTCATTTTAAGACATTTAATGGTGCTGTTGTGAATTATCCTACATATGATAAGGAGTTGTAGGCTTTGGTAAAAAAGAGTCAAAAAGTGGAAACACTATTTGATGGGCAAAGAAACAGTTGTTCATACCGACCATCAGCATTTACAATACTTGCAGTCGCAAAGTAAATTGTAGCAGTCACGACATTTCAGATGGATGGGCTTCCTACAACAATTTCACTTGGAAATAAGGTACAAAAAAGGTATTTTCAATAAAGTTGTTGATATGCTTTCAAGGCCTATTATTAGTGCTACTATTTTACTTAAGAATGATTCTATTGTACATGAGAGCTACATAGAACAGTATGCATCAGATGTTGATTTTAAGGATGTGTATGCTAACTTGAGTGAAGGGAATCATGTTGAGGAGAATGATTATAATTTGCATAATAATTTGTTGTTTCACATGGGAAAGTTATGTATACCATAGGCAGAGAGACTAAGTATCATGAGAGAAGCTCATTCCTCTCTTATTGCTAGACATTTCGGGGTAAACAAAACGGTGGCACATTTACAGAGGTATTGTTATTGGCCTCACATGGTAGATAGTGTTTCACGTTTCATTAGAGGTTGTTCATTATGTGCTACAAACAAGCCTAGCAATAGGAAGCTTGGATTATATACGCCATTGCCAGTACCTTCTAGACCATGGGAAAGTGTTTCTATGAATTTTGTAGGAGGTCTACAATTATCTAGAAAGCAACATGATTATCTTTATGTAGTAGTTGATAGATTCAGCAATATGTGTATTCTTATGCCATGTAAGAAAACTATAACTGCTAAACAAACTATTGATTTATATTTTCAACATGTATGGATTCATTATGGCTTGCCTACTTCTATTGTTAGTGACATGGATTCTAGATTTATTGGGAATTTTTGGTCCAATCTATGCAAGATGATGGACACCAAGTTGAAGAAGAGTATTGCTTTCCACCCACAAACAGATGGCCAAACAAAGGTAGTGAACAGAACCATTGTACATCTTTTGAGAGGTTATTGTAGCAAGCATCCCAAGCTTTGGGATGAGCACTTGCATTACATTCAGCATGCTTACAACCGGGCCAAGCACTCTTCTACAAATACTTCACCTTTTGAAGCTTGTTTTGGGTATTTTCCTAAGTCACCTTTAGATTTCATTCTTGAGAAGGATGTTGCCATTGATGGGCATAGTGACATTGACAAAGCTCGCATGTTCATTGAAAGAATTCAGCTCATACATTAGCAAGTTCAAGAACAACTTGAAAAAAGTCAAGGCAAGTACAAGGAGAGACATGATAAACATAGAGTTGATCATAAGTTTCAAGAAGGAGATGAGGTATGGCTGCATATTAGTAAGGAAAGAATGCAAGGAGAAGGTAAAAAGCTGAAGCCTATTCGTTATGGTCCATTCAAGATCCTTAACAAATTGGAAATAATGCTTTTCAACTAGATTTGCCTTCATATATACAAATGTATTCCGTTGTGAATGTGGAAAATTTACGTTTTTCTGAACCTCCTTTAATTGTTGATCGTGAAAGTGACATTCAACTGCCATCCATAGATGATTTCTCGCAATAATTTTTGGATGAGATGAAAGAGGATGCTATCCTTGACAGAGGGACACACACTTCGAGGAGGGGAAATGTTGATTATGTTTGGGTTGGTCTTAAAGGTAGCAAATTGAGTAAGGAAAAGTGGATGGAGGCGGAAAAGGTGAGGGAGCTATACCCTCACCTTCTTAACAAGTAATTGAAGGCTTTTGGGGTCCAAAAGCTTCCCATTTGGGAGGTGTGATTAGGTGATCATGTTCTAAGTGAAGAAAATGCTCAAAATTGGAACTACTCAGAATTGGTTGAAACTAGAATGACTAGATAGGTATCATCATCCTGATTCTAGCGCCGCAAACGGTTCGAAAAACTAACACCATATGGAAGAGTTATCGCATTTTAAAAATGCCTAGTAAACTGCAAATTTTTGAATTTTGGAAAACAAAAATAAAAAAAGAATATTCTCTAGAATATTTGCTGGAATATTTTGTTTGGTTGGACCAATTAGAGGTTGACATGTGGCAAGCCCGGAGGCCGCCACGTGGCCCTGAATTGGCATGGAAAAATATTGTTTGAGGTCAAGCGGGATCGAACATGTGACCTCCCGCAGGAAAACTAAGAGCATTCAACGTCTCTGCTATGCTTTGTGTCTTAACCATATTGGGTCGCGGTTTGTATTTATGTTGTTAACAGTTGCTGTTTTGGGGCTAGACCGCCAGTGGTCCCAGGAAGAGTGGTCACATGCCAACAAAACTGCAGCGGTGAATGTAACAGTTCTCCCTAACTGCCAGCCTTAACAAACGTTAACCACCCGGAGATTGCGGTCACATGCGCGCCAATCTGCCGACGGTTACGGTCAGTCGGCGGTCAAGCCTGGTGGATCTCCAAAATTGGCGGAAATTGCCAATTTTAACTGCAATTAGCTCCAGTTTCCACTTTTGGTGGAGTTTCTTTAGGCCAGATTGGACAAAACTTCAGTTGGTCATAACTTTCACTACATAGAACTTTTTGGAGCAATTTTTTTTTTTTTGGGTATTCTGAGCATTCCAAAGCCAATGGTATAGGTTGCAGATTCAACAAAGCTAATCTTCAGGTACTTTTCAGCAAAGAAGCTTGGAGAGCCAACAGGGCCTAGGGAGTGTTGGAGCTATATTGGGCTATGGTTAACCATTGGAGGTGAAAAAAAAAACAATATTTACTATTTTCTGTGTTTTGAACTCATTTTCACAGCTTATTTTGCCTATTTAGGCTTTCTTATCACTGTATAACCAATTTGAGCATCTAACAAGAGCAAGGACATGCCCATTTGGGGGCCTTGGGCCCGAGAGATGTAGCCCAGGAGGGGTGAACTACACCATCAGCTACTATGTTATATTATGTGATTTTATCTTACTGTGTTTTTCAGATTTAATATGCTAAACAGTAAAATGAGATAATACTCCTTCACACATAAGACTTAGAAATTTACCAAAAACACTTTGTTTCAATTGCAAAACATGATTAACGATTTGCACATATAATTTAATGGAAATGAATACCTTGAACAATAGTTTCATTTTCAGATCATTACCTACCAAAAAAAAAAACAAATTTTCTCAAAAATTTAATATTTCAACAGATGAGATTAAAAGAAATTTTAATCCTCACCAATGGTCGAGATTTCCTTGATGAGGATCAGTCAAACTAACCATTGGAGGATTTATCTTTAAATAGGAAGTCATTCTTTAGTCAGATGACCTTTGAATCGTGTGCTAAGCGAAAAACTCTCGTGTAATCTTTTTTTTGAATAATAAAGAAAGACTTTGGGGTTAATCTTCATCGTTGTTACTCTTCATGGAAATATTGTAAGATGTGTCATTTTTCAAGTGTATTTTTTTAGTCATTGATGATAGCTTCTAAAGAGTGATTTGAGTACAGATATCTTACTAAGTCACTGGGGTTTGAATAATAATCTAAATTTTGAACGTAATAGCAGGTATCTCTATTTTTCTGAGTTTTCTTATTGTTTTCTCGCTCTATTTTGATGGTTGAATTGAGTTTTGCAGGAAAATCTTGATTTTTAGATCATCAGGCGTTCGGGGAAGTTTTTATTTGAAGTAGCCAACTCCCGATCCATGTTTTCTGAAAATCCCAACTTAATTTGATCCCAAACTTATCATAAGAATTTTACTGGGTGATGCATGAAGGGCTTTGAGCTAAACATCTCCTCTAAAATCTTAAAATTTTAAATTTTTGTGTGTGAAATTGATAAATCTAGTTGTCGAGAGCCTTACATTATCAGATCTAGGAGCGGAGTTGGACTCACCCTCCTCAGATCTGATAGATCTATCATCCCTGTGCATAGATATGTAAATTATTTTTGAGTTTCTGACTTGGGTTTTTCTGGGTTTTAGTTTTATCATTATATAGATCATTTGGGTGTTTTTTGTTGCCTTGCAGCTATAGATCTGAGGAACAAATCTATATAGAGTCCAAATCTAGGCCCTGGAGGGTAAGACCTGGATCTCTGGGGTTCATCAATATCATTTTGCAGGAACATTATCTAGTCTTTGTAGTCTAAGGGTTTTAATTTTTTTTAAATCTGGAAACGATTTAATGAGGGTTTCATTGATAAACTTGAAGCTTAAAAATACATTGGTGTGATATTCGTTTTTTTGGGTTTATCTTAAGTTTTGGGCTACAGTTCCTTTGTTGCCTGGGATTTTTTGGAAAATTTTGAATTTTTTTTTTATTGTCTGCGTTTGGGTTTTCTAAATCTGGAAAATTTTGGGTCTGCCTGCGTTTTTTTCTCGCTGCCATACATCTGTGTTCTTTTCGCTGCTTGTGTTCTTCAAAACCTTGCAAACCGTCCATCAACAGCCACGAATCTGTCAAGTTAACCTGCCATATACTCGCTGCCCCTTCCCTATCTATTACTTTCCTTACCTCCACGTTTCGTTTCCTTATTTACCCACGTCTAATATGTTGCTTCACTAGATATCCTACAACCCTTCCCTTCGATCTGCACTCCATCGTTGCCTTTCTGCATCCATCAAACCTCTTTGCGTCCCTCAACCTGTGACCTAACCTTCACGGGAAGCCCTTCTTTGCTTCTTCGTTGACAACTCCTCCCTCGCTGCTCCACCTCCCTTGACCTCCTCTCATTGCTCTATCAACTCCCTGGCATCGATTTGCATTATATACCATCTCTCCCGACCTCTTAGCACTATGTCTCCTCTTCTCTGCTGTCACTGCCCTCACTACCGCAAACCTGCATACGCAACAAGAAAACATTCGATGTATGCATTTTTTATGTATTAGGTTAGGCTAGGTCTTGTTTAGTTTAGTTAGTCCATTTTTATTTCATTTGTGTATTAGTAGGAGTTAGGGTTAATTCTTTTTTCATTCAACGATTTTGTTTTTCGATTTTTTTATTATTAATGGTTTGATTTCATTTTGTCTTGCCTTCTTCTTTTTTCTTTACTTTTGATTTTTGGATTTGTTTTATTTAATTTTTTGATTTGATTTGATTTTTTCACTTTTCAGTTTAACTTGTAATTTTAATTTTTATTTTCATTAAAAAAACATAAAATTAAAAATTAAAAATAAAAAATTTCCTAAAAAAAAAAAAATCTAAATTTATTTTTAATTTTTTAAATCTAAAACATTTAAAAAATATAAAAATAAATAAATTCTAGTGACTAAGGAAATAAACTAAAAAGGGATTTGCATTTTCACATTAAATATTTTAATGTGGCCTATGGCCCATTAAAATTTTAATTTTTAACCTTTCAATTCATTTTAATTCTGTCACATTAAAGGATTTTGATTTCTTCATTCAGTTAATTACCACAAGAATAATTAAAATTCTAATTTAAAGTTCCTTGATGTTATTTGGTGATTAAATGCAATTTTCATGATTTTTCTGTGGTCAAAGTGCGATAAATGTTTTAATCATATTCACTATTGGAGAAAGATAATTTTTCTAGATTATCCTGCATGTTAAAGTTTTGAGCATTTTTACATTTAATTGTTCATAATCGTCACTTTGCCACATTATAAATTGCTTTGGGTGACTTGTAATTTATTTAGTCTTTGGTTAATTCAAATTGAAGGCATTGGTCTATAGTTATTTTTATCTTGTGATTGTGTCTATCTATCTCAATTGACCGAGACTCATTCTAAATTCATCAAGTTGTTTATCCTTAAAATCTCCTAGAGCTCATGTTCCACAAAATACCTTCATCCTTTCACTTTAGGGACTACCTCCCTTGACTTATTTAGGAGAGAGTCTAAACAGAGTAAGGATTAGAGTGACAACCCTTATTCTGAGCATTGTCACAGTGCCTAGACACTTTGTGCGACAACAGGTCTATCCTATTTTATTTTGCAGAGTTTGCAAGACAACAAAGTTTTTGATACTGCAATTTCAGGAAGTAGTACCAAAGGAAAAGGTTTATGATGAGGAAAGATGAATGTCACAAGCACTTTGTTACAACATCCAAAACAATTTGTTGTCACATCTAATGAGAGAAAGAAGGAGCAACATGAATATAGGGGAAGCGTGAAGATAAAGGAGAATACGACAAGAGTTTGGAACTCAAACTTTAGATGGTTGAAGGTGTTACCTTTCAGGTAATTCCTATTGTAATGGTTTTTCGCCCGAAAGTTTTGGATGTGATAAATATTATCAAATCTTAGTTGGTTCAGAAGGATCTCCAAGAGTTTTCTCTAGTGTTGAATGGATCATCACTTCAGAGACATGCCACTGGGAGCAGACACATTCAAGAAAACGCAATTTCTGAAGTATTGGTTGCAGGCACATCAAACCTCTGGGATGTTAATTTGCCATGGTACAGAGAAACTATTCCCTCGTCATTTACAACTTTTCCAAATATGGGAATGAGTCAATCTCGCATGAATACCTTGCACAGCTATGGGGGTGAGTTTATTGATTGTCTTGTGGTTGAAAATGAAGGTGCAATTCATGTGAGTTGTGATGAATTAAGCAAAGAAAACAGTGGAGATTCTTAGAAAACACTGCAGATTTAGATGCTCTGTTGAGTTCTCATAAAGAGGAGCGTAGCATTGGTCAAGAAAGTAGCACTCATCACCACCAAGTGAATATTAGTAGAAATAAGAAGGCATGTGCAAAAGCTATGGATGATACTAGTGTTGGTATTTCAGCCAAGAAAATAGGTAGCAATCAGTAGGGACATAAATAAGAGTAGGAAAACTTTGGACCTACTATTATTGAAGAATCAATTGGTAAGTCTAACATAAATGACAATTGTTTTTTTTTTGGTAACTCCTTCTAGTCACTCCAACCCAGGAAGTGGACATCTAAACCAAGAATAGCAAAAATTCCAAGGAGAATGAATGTGACAACAAGAATATATGTGCATTGAGTGTTGTTAGCATGCTGACTCAAGGAAGTACAAAGAATAGTGCACTTAGATTAAAAAAAAAAAAAAATCACATAGATCTCTTTCATGGAAATCTGCTTCCCCTAAGAAATAAAAAAATAAATAAATAAATAAAAGGAATGGTCCAACTTCTGAGAAATATAATCTCTGGTGAAGATTACACGGAAATTGTTGTTGACCTTAATAAGACTATTAGATATGTTAAATCTCTCCAGGTAAAAGTGAGATTTAACCTTATAGAGAAAGTAGATGACAGGGGGAGCACATGTCAAGAAATGGTGTAATGATGCAAAATCCTCATAATCAGAAAGGTATGTAAAGATTGTTGGCGAAGTAATATTGAACTAAGGTGCTAAATGATATATGTAGCCAACAATAAATTGTACAAGGATTGTCTATGAAATTCACATTTTAGAGGATGAAACTATAGGCAAGAACCCTCACCAGACACTCCATAAACCATTGTTGAGATGTTTATGTGATTGCACTAAATATGCAAATGCACTAGAAAACAGTGATGTTGTGCAAAAGGAGATAATGACAATGAGGGGAGTACCTGACAGGTCACATGGAAAATATGTAGACACAGGAGCACCCCATTTTCCATTGCTGACTCAAGAAAAAGAAGGTCTGCTCTAAACTAGCAATGAATAATCATTGGCTTAGTACAAATTACTGGTGTGATGGTGAATAGCTGGAATTGTTTGAAATCATGCTCTTCCCAAGAGTTTACATAATCCTTATTTGTGCACAATGTGTGGCACTTCACAATGGTTTGAAATGGTGCTCAAATGGCAAGCACTGCTACTGAATTAAAAAATTCAAAGTTGAACTAGTAAGGACCACTCTTGAAGTATAACGAAAAAAAAATCAAGGCTAAATTGGAAAGGCCTATGTATTTTGCATTAGACAATTCTTCCATGCTACCAAAAATATGATCATAATTTCTCAAATGAAAATCAACTTAGATCTTCATAACATAAGATAATTATATTAATATCCTCATTGCAACAATCCTTTTCATCACCCTCCATATTTGGTTACCACATAAAACAATTCAAAAAATGTTATTTCACAAGTCAGCCTACAAGTTGACTCCCCCTTCCAAAAGACATGTCCTATCACATGATCGAACAAGTATATATTGGAACTAGACCTATCCATTTGAACACCGAATTTTAAGCAAGGAGATCTAAATCTAAGGCAAGGGTTATGAGGTGATTTCATGGATTATTTCCTGAAGTGTTTTCGTTGGATGCTAGATTTACTTTGCTATTTTAGGCCTCCTTTATGCACAGACATTTTGTCCTTCGAGCGAAACCTTTTGTATATTAATTTCATCCCTAAGGAAGACCAACTTCAATGCCTCTTCTATCAAACTTTAGCTATGTTCCAAGACTACAATAGGCCTAGGCTTGTTGGACTAGACTCAACTCATTTAGAGTATAACCTTGGCCTGATAAGGATTGCAGAGACCTAAACCTTGTTAAAAGTGAATATTTTTGGCTCTGTGAAGAATTTTCTTGGCTTTGTACCAAGTCTGGAAAAGACTGCTAATTTCGGCCCTGTGGAAAAGTGTTCAACCCTGTGACAAAACCAGCTCTTGGCCCCTTGAACAATTTGCCTACAACTCATAGACCTTAGGCAAACCTTGATTCAAACTTGTCGAAAGTTGAATATAAACTTAATTCTTGCACAGATCTTGTGAATCATTTCTTGGAGACTTGATTGAACTATAATAGAGTTTTGGACTCATTTTTGAATTGATGTTGAAGCAAAACTTGGAAACTATAATTGGAGCATCTTTAAGCATTGGAAGCAAATCCAAGACCCTTGTTGAAGATTGTTGAAGACATTCCTTGGAGAAATTGAAGTATTTCCATAAAAATGTTGAAGACCTCTTGATGACTTATTGAAGCAGCTTGAAGAGAACTTGTTGTGAAAGCCATTGAAGAAACCTTTGGAGAAACATTGTTGAAACCTTCATGAAGTAGCTTTGTAAAGGATAATTTGAAGCAGATATGAAAAATCTTTGAGACACTTACCGAGAATCTAGAAGGCTTGTTGGAGTTGACCTTGATGGTCTAGACCCTGAAGTATCTTGAAAAGCATTTGAAGAACTCAATGAGATAGCTTTTGGAGCAATTGTTGAAGCAATATCTTTGTTGAAGAAAACCTTCAAATACTTATTGAAGAAATTTTTGGAAGTATTTAGGAAGCATTGAACCCACCCTGAAGAACTAAAGTAGATTAAGAGGGTTGGAGCCCTAGAGGATTGGAGTCCTAACACAATGTTGAAGCCTTATGGAAAACTAAGTTGGAGCCTAAATTTGTTGATAGGATTGGAGTCCTCAAGAAAACAAAATCGGAGCTTGGATTTGTTGCACAAGTTGGAGCTTGGATTTTAGTTGAAGATTGGAGTTTTGAGCTAGGGTTGGAGCCCTCAATTTTTTTTTTATTGTACAGACTAGAATTTGAGTTTTTATCAAAGGATTCGAGTCCTCATTAGTCTTATTAATAAAATTACTCTTTTATTGTACATGTTGTGTTTTGACCTTAACTGGCATAATTTAACAATTGAAAAGAAACATTGATTCAATCCCCACCCCCCTCTTAGTATTTCCAATAGTTGTTATATCTCTTGTGATAAATGATCATGGTGCTTTATGCTCATTAATTTTATATATATGATAGAAGTATTTTGTTGTTTATTATACATTGATGGTTGAATGTATCTTGGTTAGTTAATAACTCCTAGAATCAATTTTTATTTTTGCTAAAGCTTGCTAGGCCTTAGTTATTTTCATAAGGTCCCCCCTTGGCTTTGCTAGGAATTAGCCTAAACGGAGTTGAGATTTGAGATATAGTTGTTCAACTTGAATCTTTCCCCCAAGGTCACACCAAATGGAGTTAAAAAATTTACCCATGCTAATCCAGGTGTTGATTTAGACGAAAACACACCTTAAAACCTCTTTTAGCAAAAACCGTCTTGAAAATCACCAAAAAAAAAAATATAAAACATACACTGTTGATTTTTGGAGTAGCATCGAACAAGTGTTCTGGTCTCTAAGTGTCAGAGAGGCTAAGGATCACAAGATCTCCAAAACCCAGAAAAGGTTTCGAGAGAAAACACCTAGAAACCTCTCAATTAAATTAATTGATCAATAATTTCATAACTTAGGAAAGTTGATTAATTAATAGGTATCAATTGAGAAAATCGATTTTTCTCTAGAGACTTTCGGAAAAGTAACTTGACTGAGTCTAAGATAATCTGAGCCATCGATCATGATTATATCTTGGCCATTAAAGTTCAGATGAGATATTATAAGAGCAATTCGTAGGGATTGGAGAAGACACATCAAGTGAGCAGGGCAGTTCGAATTACCCAATTTAAAGTATTCAACAGGGTGCAGTTCGAGCAAGGGGAGAGGTAGTAACAAGAGTTTGAACCAGTGAATTTTTCCAAAGAAATTCTCAGGAGGTTTTCTAGTGATCCAGAATCAAGATAAGGGGGAAAATTATCTAGTGGAGGAGGTTATATTCTGTAGTGCGAGTTTTTTAGTTTTCCAGTGCAAGTTGTTGGAAGGAGCATTGTTTCAGTTGCTGGTGACCAGATCTATTCCTAGGATGAAAATCAAATTGCTTACAGAGGAAAAGGGAGGTAGGATGACTTGACTGGAGCAGGTTCCATGGTAGAACGAAATTCCCAAAGACTGCAGTGCACATTTATGGCCAGTGGTGCAAGTGTCAGGGAGGAGTGCGAGTGGAAAAGGAATGGCCAAATCAATTTGCTAAGAGGGAAAATAATTTTCCTAGTATATTTCCAATTGGGATAAATTGTCAGAGCTAAGCAAGGAAGGCTACCGGTTGTAATTCTCTATTTTTGTTGCATAATAATAAAACCCTCATTTGTTGCATTAGTTTTCCCTTCTAGTTTTTTCCATGGACTTTGGTCCAAAAACAACGATCTTTGTTTGTGTGCATATATTTCTCAGTTCCGTATTTTTACTTTCGCAATGTATTTTATTTGTGAAAAATTGCAGTGTGAATTATTCGCTATTTTTCATAATAATAATAATAATAATAATAATAATTACAGAATACAACTAAATTGTTAAATTTGGGAGAATAATATCCAGTTGTTGCAGTTCAAGGAATTTTTCACATACCCAACATAAATAGAACCTTCCCCAAAGTAATTTGGGTCCTCTCCTTTACTATTGATAAGAGAATCATCCTTCTTTGTCAAGGACTTTTTCCAAAAGTATTTTATGACCTCAACATCACAAAGTGTGACCTTACTATTAGACTTTGTACCCCCCCCCCCTCCTCACACCTAGTCTACCTTACTCCTACTCTTTTCCATATGTCAAATCCTCCTCTAGAATCCTATTGTTAATCCCAGAAGATCTCATTATATCATATGAATTCACTATCTATGAACTTTCCTTTATTATCCAAATCCTTGTAGAATTGAGGCTTCTGTGATTCATCATATTTATAAGAAGAGCTTTGGTGTAAATCACATAAAAAAGACCATTGTCGACGCGTTTCGAACCAACTAGTGTGGTTCATCGTCAGGACAAGTTGAAGAAACACATCCCGCCTAGCATGTTAAATAGACTGAGCAGAGACTCCAACGGCTATGTAACGGCTACTATGGACTCTAGGACCCAGGACAAACGTAAATTTAATATTATTATTATTTTTACCATATTAAGATTAAAATATATTATTCTATTTTTGGAAAAAAGTAAAATTAGGGAAAAGCATCAAAACTAATTTATTTATTTATATTAGAATAATAACAATGGGTTGTTTAATAAATTAATTATAATGGTTATTAAAAACAAAAATAATAAAAATGATTTATTTAATAATATATATTCTAAGTCAAAACAATAATAATAGTAATAGGTTGTTAGGATAGAAATAAATAAATAATAATAATATTAGGATAAAAATAAATATATAATTATAATGGTAAGATTAAACCAATAAATAATTCATTTATTAATTAATTTATTAAATATATATATAAATTAGTTTGTTAAGGTAAACGAT
>APFE031400434.1:0-18362 GCA_000404065.3 Pinus taeda
TCGGGCATGGAGTCAAAATCATAGCTTGAAACATTACAATGAAGAGCTCACTAAATATTCATAGTGGTCAAACTAATATGTACAATGATGAAATAGAATGAAATCAATGTTGAAAGTAGTGTTTCACATACTGCCCATTGACAATCAACTGCAACAGTTCACCATCCAAATTTTCCAGAATAAAAGTGTTATTGGCTCTGACTTCTACTATTTTAAAAGGACCAAAACATAAAGAGTAAAACTTGCCATGTTTGCCTTTATCTTCTCTCCTTACCTCCCATCGAAGAACCAAATCTCTAGGTTGAAAAATAATATTTTTGGCCTTTCTATAAAATATCAACTTCATCTTTTCTTGGTAACTGATCAGATTCTGCATTACCTTCTGTCTGTTTTTGTTTAATTCCACCAGTTGGTTCATCCTCCTTGTTAGTGCATTTGGATCTTGTTGAGCATCCTGGATAAGTGCCACAACAAGTTTTTCTATATGACTGGGAAACAAGGTAGTTGATCCATATACCAACTCAAAAGGTGACTTTCCAGTTGACCTCTTAGTAGTGACCATGTTTTCCCATAAGGAAAATTTCAGCTTTGAATCCCAATTTTTCTTATTTTCTGCAATAGTTTTCTTAAGTACCTTCACCAAAGCTTTATTAGAAGATTTTTCCATCCCATTTACCTGAGGATGATAGGTGGTAGAATGAGAGAGTATCACATTATATTTTTGGCCAAAGTCAATTAGCTTTGCAGATCTGAACTCCTAAGCATTATCTACCACTAACCTTTTTGGACAACTAAATCTAGTGAAAATATTTTCCTCCAGAAATTTTGATTACCACTTAATCATTTTCCCTCTTAGTTGGAATAACTTCCACCCATTTAGTAAAATAATTTGTACCTGTTAGGATCCATTTATGTTGTCCACTGGAAGGTGGATTTATATCCCCTTTAAAATCCAAACCCCATTGTCTAAATGGTTCTTCAATAAACACAGGAATCAGTGGTAATGGTGCCAATTTCTTCCTTTCTACAAACATTTGGCACTTTTCACAACTTCTTATAAGTCTACAAACATCAGAAAGCAAAGAGGGCCAAAAGAAACCAACCTCGAAAATATTATGTGCTGTAACCTTCCAACTATAATGGCCACCGTAGAGAGATACATGATATTCATTGGCAATTTATATAGTCTTTCCTTCTATCAAACAAAGCAAAAAGATACTAGCAGGATCCTTCCAATACAACCTTCCATCTGTTGTTACATACTTCTTCTCTTTGACTCTAAGAGCTTTATATTTTGTTCTATTTAAAGAAGGAGGACATCTAAGGAAACACAAATAATAGGCAATATATTTATACCACTGAGAAAAAAGATACTTATAGTGAATTCCGTTATCGGGTTCTTTGTTCCTCTTCAGTCTTGGATTCAACAACTTCAGCCAACAAATGGATTCTCATAGCTTGATAGTTAGTTTATGTCAATATTTTCACTAATCCTTGTCCCATTACCAGCTTAGTGGTTGACACAATGATAATACTGGGGGGTGGGGGGGGGTTGTATCAACTCTCTAAGCTAATTTTAAACTTTTTATGCTAATTTTCTTTTCTTATTCAAACTTGGAAACCATCCGTATAATCAACAACAACATGTAATATGAAAACAACATGAAATCAATATACAAGCATACACACTATGAGAATCATACACACATGAGACATAAGGTTCTACGTGGAAAACCTTTCAGGGAAAAAATACCAAAGCTTGTTATTGTTATTGATGTAAAATAAAGAGAACACACTTTATTACATCAATCTGTTTTGTGAGCACCCACTCACAGGAAGCACAAACTCCCTATGATTGTTTTCTAGCATTGACTAGTAGGAAGAATCAACTCCCTCTTTTTGTAGACACCTGTCCATCTTACTAGAAGCACCATGTGAAGCACCAACCTCACGGTTTTTTTGCAAGCATCGACTTGTAGTTCCTTGGATTTTTTGCAAGAACAAACTTGTAGGAGGCACCAACCCCCAAGCCTTCTGAGGAACCCACTAGAGATGGAAGCACCAACTTCCTGTATGTAGGCACCAACACACATTCAAATAGGAATTGTATGTTCTCTGTAATTAGAAGCCACTCTACTTGATATTAGCTTTGTTCTATGCTCACTCTTCTCACTCTACACACTCTACAGTAGCCCACTGATCTTCTCAACAACAATCACTCATCACTATCCACGCATCTCTTTGTTCTCTAATCTTCATCGACATGCACTCAACTCTCACCCTCTTGCTTTCCACACCATATGCACAACTCTCGACCTCCTTTCTCTACATAGGCACTTTCGGCCTTTCTCACAGCATATGTGACTTCGACCTTGCTCACACAGCACATGCAACTACGGTCTTTCTCACAGCATAGGTGACTTCGACCTTGCTCACACAGCATAGGCAACTACGGTCTTTCTCACAACAACGTAGAAGAAACTTCCCCCTTACTCATAGAGTGCACAAACAACTTCCGCCTTACTCACAAAGCGCACAGGAAACTTCCACCTTACACACAACAACACAACTCTTGGGGTTTCTTACCTCTACATAGGCACTCTCGACCTCTCTCTGCAGAACAAGATCTCACTCAGTCTTACACAATTGTGCACACACTCAGAGATTTTCCGGTTAGCTCTCTGGAAACTATGTTGCTTCCCCCCACGTTACTCATCTGAGCTCCTAGGTTTTGTTCCTCTGTTGCCCCCTGATCGATGCTTCCACTATGTTCTATATTCACACTGTGCTAGTGTATGTTGGAATGGTTCTTCCATTCTGCTGTTGTGTCTGACTTGGTCTCTACCACTGCATTAACCATGATAATGGGCACTTGATAGTTTATCCATACTGATAATGAATTCTTAGTCCACTTGCACACTCCAACTAGGCACAATCCTCTATGTGAACAACACTCTTGTCACTGAGGCTCTTTTGCACAAGGTAGACTTTGCTCCCTATCCTCTGGCTTCCCAATTGTACTCAGACATGGCCTTCCTTGTCGTTGTTGCATCTCCTATCTGTTTCTTGTCACAATGCTAAAAGAGTGATAAACCTTGCGCTCCCTCATCGCCTGACTGTGTGGAGCTCCATACTGAGAAATTGATTCCTAGATGACCTGAACACTGCTTCATGAGTCCCATACATTCATTTAGCTCATTGAAGACATGAATTAGATCACAATGATGGCTTGTCTCACCTCAAGGTAGACCCAACACTCTATCCTGAAGATCGTGGTCCTTACTGCCTTGACCCAACGATCTTTAACAATCGCCATTACTCCTGAGATCAACTCCTCTATTCTTGCATTCAACTTTGTAGCTGCCGACCCATATGCCTTTAACTCTTTGTATTGTTCTATCAGATAAATTTCACATCACAACTTCGCAGTAGTACAATGTTCCTGTCGGGGCCAATCTTCCTTTGCTATGCTCTGCGCGCTTGGCTCTATGAATTTACATGACCAAGAGCCTACCCAATGTCGAAAGCTCCCTCCATCAGAACTTTTCAATAACCAATTGTTATAAAGTTTCAGTGTCCTAATACTTCGATTACCGAGCTCCTTCTGCTTAGCCCTTACCACGATTCTCAACATAGAACTGTTTTCTGTGACATGTTACTTAGCATTAAGGTGTTAAGCCTTCAGACTCCTGTTGGTGGCCATTCTCCCTTTGTTAACAACTTTGCATCCTTGGTTCTTTGACCTCTCATGACGATGTATCAGGCCATTATCATAAGCCCTTCTGTATCAGAACTTTTCCAAACTCCAATCATTCTAAAGTTTTGATGTCTTCAACCTCCGATTGTTGACTTATGATATGTCATCATCACTCTATGTGGCGACTCCTTAGTGGTGACATGTGTCACCCGGTTTTGGCCCATTAGCCTACCTAATAAGGTTGAATCTGCCTGCCACGTGTCCTGTCATACTGCCACATCATGTTGACGTTAGTTTCCACTGTACCTTATAGAAGCCAACCCGATGATGCCATGTGTCTTTATTGGTGCCAACTGGATGCTTCCATGTGTCCTTATTGGAGCCAATCACATGTGGCCATGTGTCCTACTAGAGGAGAGAGAGGAGGACCCGTCAACCTTGGTTTTGCACTAAAATCCTTTGTTAATTATCTTTTGGCATTCTTTGATGCTTTTAAAGGCTTATCGACACTTATCAATATCACAATATTTTAAAGGTTCCTTACTTGACAAAGTTCCAATATTGCGATCTCTGATATGCCGATGTTTAGATACGCCAATCTTCGGGGTTTTGATCTCCTGATGCGCCAATACACTGACCTCTGATCGTTGATACGCCGATACACTAACCTCTAATTACTAATGCCCTGATATGCTGACCTCCGATTGCTGATGTATGATATGCCTATATGTTGGACCGACGATCTTTGATATGTCGATATTCCTTCCTGCCTAAGGCTTCAAATCTCCGAACTTCGGCAGGCCATAAATTTTGAACCAGGAATCCATTTCTTGACTTCCACATATCGTTGGAAATATATTCCAGAGAAATTTCCAATGGAGAGGGTATGATGTAGGCTTTGAGCCCATCTGCTACCTAAAATATGGCTCCAAACCCTCTGCCATTATTTTTCTCCTTGACTCTCAGGACAATTGAACTCATAACCACCATGGTGATCCTTTGCATGAAGCCTGGAACCACCATGGGATTTAATCCTGGGCCATCATTGCCAACATCTGTTGGACCAAGCATCCAATCTAGTTTGGTTGACATCAATGCTAACACTCCTGCCAATAGTTAGGCAATGCTCCTGCCAACAATTAGGCAATGTCAAGTGTCCATCACATCTCCCCAACATCACTGTTGACATCAATGCCAACACACTTGCAAATGCTTTCATTAGAACACTAGCCATCCATACAATGCCAATTGTCCAACACTTAGTTGGTTTATTGTCCATGTCATCCTCTTGGATCTTCGCTATCCACTTTCCTCTTTTTCCATCACTGTCACTCTGAGTCAGAACGTCTTTGACAACAACACTAGGAACATATGCAATAATTTGAGACTGAAGAACATAAACTCTAAAAGCCTTTAGTGCTTTTACCAAATCATAGGCTTTCTTTTCTAGGATATTATACTTAAGCTCTGCATCCATTAACACCCTACTAAAAAATGCTACTGGTTGTTCCTTGTTGTCTTGATTTCTTTGTAAAAGTATTGCTGCAAGAGTAAAAGGAGAAGAAAATGAAAATATTTGAAAAGGTTTCTCATTATCAGGACTCACCAATACTGGGGCTTCTTGCAAATCTTCCTTGATCCTTGTGAAATATTCTTTGGCAACTGTGGTCCACCTCACTTCTGCATCCTTTTTTAACATGTTAATGATTTCTTTTACAATTTCTGCATAATTTGGGACAAATCTTCTGAGGAAATTTATTTTTCCCAAAAAAATTGGTTCTCCTTTTTACTCCTTGGTAGAGGTATGTTTTTAATTGCTTCTACTCTTTTTGGATCAATCCTAACCCCTTATTTAGATAAAATATTACCAAGTAATTTTCCTTCTTTCAAAACAAAATGAGGTTTCTTGGGGTTTAAAGATAAGGCATACCTTCTGCATTTTTCAAAAGTATACTACAAATGTTTTAAATGCTCTTCATCTGACCTGGAAAGAACTGTAACATCATCCAAATATATTACCACAAAATTCTCCTTTTCACCTACAAAGGCTATATCCATAGCCCTCTGGAAGGTAGCACCAACATTCATTAATCCAAAATGCATCTTTGCATACATGAAAGTAACCCATCAGGTTGTAAATGATGTCTTTTTATGATCTTCTGGCTGCACCAAAATTTGGTTATATCCCGAAAATCTATTAATCTTTGATAATCTAGAAGATCCTATTACTTTTTGCAAACTGTGATCCATTTTAGGGAGAGGATAATTATCCTTCAATGATGCCTTGATAAAATTCCAGAAGTAAATACATAACCAAATTTCCTCATTCTTTTTCCTCACAGGTAATAGATTAGCCACCTAATCAGAATATCTAAGAGGAACAATTATTTTAGCTTGCAATAACTTCTTAATTTCTTTCTCAATTGATGGCACAACAAAGGATTAATCTGCCTCAATTTATGTTTACGTGGCTTAATCCCTGGTTTTAAAGGAATTTTATGCTAAATAAGGCTGGTATCATAAGTCTTCAGGTCTTCATAAGACCATGCAAACACATCGATATATTTCTTGAAAAGATATACATACCTCTTCTTGAATTCTTTTGGAATATCCCTTGATAATCTCACCAACTTTGGCTTCTGCTCTGTTCCAAGGTTGAAGTCTTCAAGGTCATCTTCCAAATCTATTTTCTTTGCATTAACAAAAACATCATTTGCATTAAACAAATATTTCCAAGGGTACCAAACCTTTAGGGATCACATTGTTCTTAAGATGCACTATCTTTTGATCTACTACAAAATGTTTAAAAGGTAATTTACTGCTTGGTTCTTCTTCTTGAACTTCTTCAATTTCATCCTCTTGGTCAATCTCCAAATTTGAAAATTCACCTACCATTTCCAAAAATCTTTTAATTTTTTCTTAATATTTGAAAACCTGCCAATACTTTTTTGTCTGGAATGGAAGGTCTACTCCTAATTTCCACTTCATACCTGAGCCTAGGATTCAATGGAGGTTTAAAAGTACTAGCTGCAACTGCCAATGAATCAACTAGTCTCTTTCCTTCCCTAGGTAGGAACTATATATTAAAAGCATAAAAGAAATTATCCACTAAATCCCACACTTCATGCATGTATGCTTTAAGATTTGGATTTTTGGCTTGGAATTAATTTTTGATTTGTTTAATCACTCATTCAGAATCCCCAAAAACAGAAATACATTGTATTCCTAAAATTTTTGCAGCTTGTAAACGAAGAACCAAAGCCTCATATTTAGTAATATTATTAGTGGGGTCAAATTCTACTTTATAAGAGAAGGGAATAATATGACCTTTTGGAGAAAACAGAAGAACTCCAACTCCATTCCCTTCTTTTGAATATGCACCATCAAAATACAACTTCCAGACTCCACTGACTACTGGCTCCTTGCTTTCAATTACTGAAGGGAGCTGCAAATCTGTGTCTTCAGCAATTTCATGAGATTCTTACAACATGAAATAGGAAAAGTCATCCTTTTCCTGACTATAAACAGGAGAATTACTTGAACCCTCCTTGGTGATGGTCTTCACAAACATGGCCTCTCGATATAACGTCCTTTCTTCTCCACCAAAAACTGGAATAATAGAATATGTAAAATATAATTTGAGCACTCCTCCCAACTTGGCTCCCGAGGATCTAGAGAGTAGCATTACAAATCGAGCTGGAATATCTACAACAACCACATCCATCATAATATTCATGGATGGGATTTGAGCTAATGAAACCACCAAATCTTTTATCAGTCCCGCACATTTGACCTTTTTTGAATCAAAAGAATAAATGTCTTTATAATGTATTGTAATTTGTAAATTTAGCTACTTCATATTTGAAAGTGGCATTAAATTATGAGAAACCCCTGAGTCTAACATACAATTATGAAGAATGAAAGTATGCATAAGAAGAGAAATATAAAAAGGAGGTGTATAAGAATCTTGTTCTTCTACATGAGGGCCAAACATCACCACTGGATTTTCCTCTTGCAAATTGACTACATTAGTTGAGTGATTACCCTATGACAAATTTATAAAATCAGAGACTTGCTTTTTGTAATTAGGAGTTTTCACTAACTCAGCCAAAGGAATTGGAACTTTAATTTTTTCTAATTCTTTTAATAAATTAAAAGAATGACCCTCCTTCATTGTTTTCAATTGTTCTTCTTCATTTAACTTCTGATTTGACACATTTTGGGAACTGACAACAGGTTGCTGAACATATTTGTGCAACACTCTTGTGTCCTACTTATTGTTGGAACTTTCTCCTTTGCTGAAATGAGACTGTTGGGACTGTATTCACTGGTTGTTTTCCTTTATCAACTTGTTTTAAAGATTGTTGCTGAACTATTTGATTGGTTTGCTCCTCTACACCATATTGAATTCTTGATATCTTCCTTGACCTAAGATCATATTTTCTATGCAATTCTGCTTGCATAAATTTTGTAAACTTCTTACAACATTTTTCAATTTCTTCATCATCTAGAGAGGCCTAAGATTCCAAATTGAATCCTCATTTATGACTACTTCTCCCTCCTCCTCATACAAAGTAGAAATTTGATTTTCCTATTCTTTAAGGGTTTCCTTCACTGCTTCCTCCTATTCATATTCAATATATAGAGGTGGTTGTATTTTATCTTGGTCTTTTTTATCTTTTTGCATAATTTGCAGCGGTTGTCTCATGAACTGAGGATTAAAATTTATGTTTTTTCCTTGTGGAATCTGCCTCAGAGGGTTTTTATTTTCTAATTCCCGTTTCACAAGCTTATTGGACATATTCCTAATGACTTTAGTCATTTCATCAAGCTTTTGTTCATGAGAATCTTTAGGCTTACTAACAACCTTCACTTCTTCTTTTAATTTGTTCTTATCTTCAATTCGTTCCTTTTGTTTGATCTTCCTTAGAACAAACAAATTTGCTTCAATTTCTAGTGCATCAGTATGGATCTGGTTTAAAGTGGGAGATCTCCTCTCCCTCAAAGTAAAACCAAAGTCATATTCAAATGCTCCTGCAAACACCACTTTTTCTCTTGCAGGTGGTGGTTTTATTTCTGTTGGCAAACTATTATACAATTTATTAAATCTTTTGATGAATTCTTTTTTTTTTGTAAATTGAGTATGTCTATTACTATAAACAGAATATATACAACAAATACATCCTGATCTCATCTCGCCCCGAAGGGAAACCGGGCGTCTTGATCATCCAAAAAATGTCAGGTTGAAACAAAAATTGGCTGTTTGCCACTGTATCAAACCATTTTTCCAGGTCTATTACTATATCTAAGCTCCTACTATAGTCTACGAAGATCTTCCTATTCATCAAGATAAACATATGCTGCATGCCTAAAGTAAACAAAAAGATCAAAATTTCCAAAGAACCAGGAACTTGCCGAAATTCTACTTGTCTGGGCAAGCTTGCTGTCCTTTCTCCTGTTTTACCAGAACTCCACTGGCCACAAGCTGGTTCTGTAAGTCCTCCAGCCTTTTTTCCTGAAGGAGCATGGTGATAACAATGTCTTTCAGCTCCTTTTTCACATTTGGAAGGCCTTGGACCATTTCTGCCATCTCCCTGGCAACTTGCTCTAAGGCTTTTTCCATCAGACGTTTCATAACCCAATATAAATGGAGGGACTGCTTATATAGGGTCATTCTGCCCCTAGTATGGCTAGGATCAGGCATAATGGCAGCCCATTCTTCCATTTCCTCTTCTGACTGAGCCTGGATCGTGTCTTCCTCCCAGTGCTCCATGATCTTCCTGATTTTTGGATTGGAGTTTTCTCTGTAATCCTTCTCTGCCATTTGAATTCTATCACTAATCGTCTGTCTGGGCTTCCTGGAGTCATCGCCCGCCGCATGCGCCTCTTCCGGTTCCTGGGTGGGACTACATTGCCGGCCCCTCCGGCTTCTTCCCTCCGCCACCTCCCTACGCTTACGACCTCCTCAGCCCCTTCGGCCTCGACCCCGCCTTCCTATGCCTCGCTGGCCTCCTCTGCTCCTGCCACCAAAACGGTCCCTCTCAGGCTCATTATCCTCACTTTCCTCACCCGGCAGGCATTTCCAGCGGTTCCGCCAGACTTCCTCCTCTTGAAAGTCATGCTTCTCTTCATTATCCTCTTCAGAGATTTCCATGCACTGGACGTGCATATTCCCTTCTGCATTAACCTTGTGTTTGCCTTTCAAATCCGCCGGACTTTTCTGCTGGAAATCATGCCTCCCGCTTCTCAGCCACCTCCTTCCGCTTGCGCTGCCTTCTCCTTCCATTACCCTGTTTTCTCTGCACCTTCCGCCTCGCGTCTTCCTCACGGTGACAGGCCCAGACCACCAATGCACTACCGAAACGTCAACCGAAAACAACTCTTTTTCCCCTCGGATAGACCCAACTCCACAGCACACCAGGTCGCTGCAATCAACAGGTTTGCAATCCTCTCGGCCCGTTATCCCTCTCTTGCTCCCTGTTTTATCTCCGCCCGTCCTGGTAGAAACATAATTGTGGTTGTATCTGTATCTGTTCCCACGGTTCATCTCATCATGGTGCGACCTGCTCACCGTCTTGCCGTCCCATCCGGTACTCCGGCCACCTGCTATACTGAGCCTCTGCGTGACCTGATTTCCTTGCCAGCCGCTCCACCTGCCAACATTTATCCTTCCTTGATTAATCTTGATTACACCTTCGAACGTGCGCCGCCGGGACGTCACTTTACCCCCTGCCAGGTCAGCCAGCCCGATCGGGCGAAAATCTTTTGATGAATTCAATTACATCTTCCTATGGTTTTCTTTTATTTTCATTTAACTTAGTAAAAAAATAATTGTGATCTTTCTTTTCACCCCATCTTTGTGTGAAGACATTCTCTAATTCTTCCCAAGTATTTATAGAATTAGCAGGAAGTGTTTTGAACCACTTTATTGCTTCTCCATCCAATGTCTGTACAAATAATCTCACTACTACATCTAGATATTCAACATTTAAATTCCCAGCAAAAGCACAAAAAGAGGCAACATGCTTTTTTGCTGTTACTTCATCTTCCTCTGTGAGCCTGGGTAACAACTTGAGATAATATTGAGGCATAGCATTCATTAGCTGAGGAAGATTTAATGGTGCATATTTGTTTAAAAGAAAAGGTGGAATTGCCATATTTTGATTTGGGAGGGGAACATAGGAATTTCTTACCTGAAATATGAATGGTTGAGGTGGGATACTAGAAATAGGAACTGGTTGACTGACAGTAGAGACAAATTGATGTAAAACTGATAAATCAACGGTTTTGATTTCTTCAATCTCTAGAAAAGAAAAGGATACAGACTCAAAATATTCTCCTTTTAATGTGGGCTTTGGAAAAATGTTATGAGGAGAAAATAATCTTTCTTAATAAAAGTCAAGGTTCTTTACAACTTCTTCTGAACGATAGATCCTTGGAAATTGAGAAACATAACTAGTTTCAGGAGCTCATAAGGTAGGGTTTGGAGTTACTTGGGATTTTTCTTTCCAAACTCTTCGATAAAATAATTTCTCTGGATTAGAAAGGACAAGAGCTTTTTGTTGTGAGGTATTAGACCTTGTACAAGGCCTTTTAGGAGCCAAGACTATTTCTTGGTGAGACACTCATCCTAGACATTTTTTTTGCTCATTAGACAAAGAAATAGCTATAAGGAAAAACCCAGGGAAAAATATCTTTGTGTCTCTGTTCCTCGACAATGGCACCAAAAAATGCTGTACCTTGGAAGACAACTTCGAGCTGAGGAGAGGTTAGTGCCCAAGATATTTATTAAGAACTATGAGGAAATCAATTTGTTGTCCCCTTTTTTAAAACCCCATAAATATTAATTATATAAACAATGTTTCCTAGTATTCTATGGGAAAAACAATCTTTCAAAGTGGCCTTCTAATGTTGAATATGATTTTAATGGTGGTGTAATGAGAGAAGATGATGAAAATCTTTTAACAATAGGTTGCTTAGTGCATAATCTTCTATCTTTAACTTTGGAAGAATATGTAATTAACATGGAATGGAATATAGAAAGGAGGAGTGCATACTTAAGGTTCTTTTAACTTTAACTCATAGAAATCAAATTTGAAAAATTGTAAAGCTAAAGGCCAGCAACTTCATTACTCTCTTCTATAGAAGAAACACATTAAGATGGAAAAGATAACACGAAACACATATCATACTCAACAAGTGTTTGGAATCACTTTGAAATATTTATTCAAATCACCAAGAAGATTGAAAATGCAAGCAACTTCTGCTTCTAAGGTCCAAAACTCAGAACCTTCACTTCTTTTTCCAAATTATTTTTATACAAAATTTCAAAAGGGATGGTTATGAAACTGTCCACTGCCAAAAACTGCTAGCCTCCTAAACTACTTTGAAATTACTTGTTCTTTCGAGCATTACATTCTTAAATGAAGAGAAAAAATAAATACATCATTTTTAGAAATGTTTATAAAAGATTGTTGCAATGACATGTGGAATTGATTCATTGAGTAACCCGGGACTCTAGTGCAATTGAGGGTGCAAGTTCTGCACTTGTTGTTGTTGGTGGCATCCATTCCCTACATTTTTTTCGAATGTTCATGTCTGAACTCAGGCTCTTGAAAAACCTAGTATGCGCCATTCTGAAATGTGTGATCTTGTTGTACGTTGGCTTGTCAATAAAGAGGGTTCTCATTAATCACAGTAGTTGAAAATCCCTATGCAAGTAGTTTACAATTGTTGCCCACTTAAGCACTATCGTTTTCTCATGTGTAGAGCTGATTTTTCTCTTGGCCTCCACCTGTAAGGTCTCATTGGTCTCCTAGGGTAAACAAATCCCTTGTTGGTCCCAACATGAAGGCAAACCAACTCTGGTCCTCTTATCAAAATAAATGTTGAATTTCATTACAACTTCTTTAACTTCTGACAACTTTGTCTCTGTTGTCTTCCTGCATAATTTTTTTAAAATCATTTTATTTATTTCTAGGACATACTCTGTTCTATTTTCAACTCCTAATTCCCTTAACTCCTTTTAGGCTCTTGAGTTAAGGAAATCAATCATTTTCCTAGCAAATTGGGTCCGTTGTTGTATCTTTTTCTCGCTACCAGCAATTAAACTTTCCATGTCTCATGCAATGGATTTCTCCTCTGCAACTATATACAAGGATTCCCAAATATCTTTCATAGGGCATATAATATCATTCCATATTATATCTCTTTCTTAAATAAGGGACACATTTCCCTTTAGTTTCTCCTTCATCTCTTTAATTTCTTGGGAAGCAACCTGAAAATAATTTTTATTCTTTAAAGTATTTTCCTGGGACATAGCCAATTCCACGTCGCCGGCAATGGCTTTCTCCTCTGCAACTATGAACAAGGATTCCCAAATATTCTTCATAGTGTGGATAATATCATTCCATATTATCTCTCTTGCTTAAATAAGGGACATATTTCCCTTAACTTTCTCCTTCAGCTCTTTAATTTCTTGGGAAGCAATCTGAAAATCATTTCTATACTTTAAAGTATTTTCCTAGGACATAGCCAATTCTCTTTTAGTGGTCTTTATAATTTTTAGAGCATCATCATAATTTCTTTGAACCTTCTTCATTTCATTTTTTGATATTTGCAGCTCAATCATTACTCTAGTTAATTTATCAACCGAGTATTCATAATTTGGTTGTACTAAGATAGTAGAAACACGAGAGTCAATTTTATGTTGTAAAACATAATTAATCTCTTCCAACTTAGAAATTTCATCATTTGTTTGCAAGAGCTCATTAGTCAAAACTTCTTTTTCTTTCTCTACATGTGCTACTTTTGAGGCCATTGGATGTTCTACAAAAGGCATTTCAATTTCTTTCTGAGCACTTGAATCTCTATCTCAGCTCCTTGAAACAACTTCTAGACAAATCTCCTGCCTTTAGGGTTCACACCAATTTTTACAATCATCTTCTTCAACTCTTCATTCTAAGTGGTCAAAGCTCTGGAATTTTCTTTTTCGAGTTTTAATTGATTGACCACTTCTCTAACAAGGCTTCATCTTTGTTAGCAACTATGGAAGTTTGATTCAAATCACTATATATCATCTCTCCAGCCTACTTGTGCAAATTGATTTTATCAGGCAGTGGGATCTCTCTGGAATCTACTGTCAGGTTGACAGTCTTGAAACCTAATGAAGAAGAGATAGTAAAAGTAGAGGGGTGAGAGAAAGATAGGCTTATTTGATTTCTCTGGAGATCCATGGTAGAAAGAAATTTAGTATGATAGTCAGATATGGATTGAGCTTCCAGTTGGGTCTCCATGATTTCATTTACTTTTATGTTCCTTTCTTCTATTTGAGAATATAATTGTTTTATGACTGGAACATAACTCTAAGCAGCCTCTTCTGGAACAGGGGAAGAAGGTGTACAAATGACTTCCCCCAACTGAAATTGAAAACCTACTAATGCTGAAAAATTGCCCCCTTAGACAAATTAATCCTCTTGGAGCCTTTATCTGCCTATTCTTCCAAGTCAATAATATCCTCACCGCCTCGTTTCAAATTATTTTCACTTGGATAAGGAGTCTCAACCTCCATCCCTCCCGATACATTGGTTTGTCCTCCATTTACTAATTTATCAACATCTGGTCAAGGCTCATGCACATAAGGAGCATATGCATTCTCCACTCATCTGTTTGAAATAATATGATGAGGGTCATATGACCATTTCTCACCTAGCTGTAGCTTCATACTTTCAAGGATTGTTTGCATGCTTGCCTATTATTTACAATAAAAGGCCCAACTGTTCTTGTCAATTTAAATAAATTCCCTTTATTCATTGGAACAAAATGTACTTGATCAACATTTAAAATCTGCCTGATAAATTCTAAAGAAAACAATCTCATGGGAACAAATGTGGGGAGTCTATAGGGGGAAACTTCTGTTCCATATAATATAGTCTCTGCATAGTCTTCAAATAAGAACCAATAACCTACTTTAACATCTTTACTGAGTTGAAGAAGAGACTAAGCCTTTGGTAGTATACAAGGTGAAGGAGAAATGTTTATGATTGAATAAGCAATTGATAGAAAATAAGTGGTGAAGTATATAATCTCCTCATAATTGGCATTACTTCTTATAACATCTATCCAAAACACCACTGACTGTTTGTTCTTATGAGGACCCATAATATTTAATCCCAAGTGCATAAAAATTTCAACATGAGTATATAAAAAGAGATAAGTAACCAAAGAGGGAAATCTGAAACATCCAGTGAGGGAAAGATTTGTTAATTGGGAGTTGACCATCTTTTCCCCGAAAGCATGTATGTCAAAATGGTCTCAAGATTCATAATCAAACTAAAAATTCCCATGATAGCTTTGTCAATGAAAATTGTGTCTTCTCTTACCAAAATCTTAGCAATAATTTGAAGTATGGGTTTGACCTCCTAAAAAAAAGTATCCAAAGGGAAACGAGTGGATTCCAAAGGAAAATGATTCTCAATGGGCATTAAGAAGAAGGTTAATTGAGCATAATTTGGTCCAAGGAATGCAGACAACAAAGTTTCTTCTGAGGTGGCGAAGGAATGATGGTGACCAGGTGGTGACGGGGCGATGACAAAACAAATAGAGTTTCACACTTGCTTGCCAATGTAGTACAGGGGCATACTCCCATGTGAAGGAAATATGATGGAGTCCTCCCCATAAAGCTCCTCCGTTGTCGATCTGTGGTCAGCGCAGATCTTTGACAATTTTTACGGAGGCACAGGATTGGTTAACTGTCGGGAATATAGTGTCTTCAGGTTTGCACCATCTGCTGGGCCCCTCCTCTTCTCTGCATTGCACTTGACAATTCATTTGACATTTAAAAATGTCCAACTTTGGTGAGCAAGGAACCACCAAAATCTATTTACTTTAAATTCTGCATTACAACTTAATCAACGCTGCTTAATCCGCCATTTAGAATTAATCAAAATCCTAAATCAAAACTTTGACCTTTGATTTGATTTTTTTAGTACACACCACAGTCACACAGATATTATATATATATATATATATATATTATATAATATTATATAAAATATATATATATAAAATAATATTATATATACTATAATAGTAATTTTTTTGAATACATGAAGAAAAGTAAAATGAGCTACAACAAACATCTTGAACTAGTTGGTGACTTCGTCCAACATTAGTCAATTGTGTTTTTCTAACTATTTTACTTGGTATTCCTTTTACTTGTGCATCTTATGACACTAACCCAATATTTCATCTTTGACCACCCAATAGTTGTATAAGATTCCCTTTGCATGTTTCCGTGTGTAGAGTTGTGGGATTCGTAGAAACCCATTGTACACATCTTTCTCAATACTTATTAGGAATACAAATGATACTACCAACCCATACACATTATTGTACATGAAAAAATGGTTGTAGAAATATTATTTATTTGGCAAAACTAGGAATGGATGAGTTGTTCTACAATTATTTCCTACTCTACATACATATTATAGAAAGATGCCCTATAAAATGGGGACATCCATCCTTCATCTGTGATGTGCCATCTTGATTTCTAAATATTCTACTGAGCATTTGCACAAATTCTCTACATAGTTTTAGTCTTTGGGTGCTTTATGTCATATGCATGCTTGATATACCTCATGATTTCCCATTTGTAAAGACAAAATAATAGAATGTTAAATTCATCTTATTCAATCCCTAATATTGGCTTTGTCCCATATTTCTAAGCCCCTAGGTATTCTAATACTCCACATATGTATTAGCATCAAGGGTGATGGAAATCCATGTTGCCAACCCAAACACATAATTGTACATGAAAAAAAGGTTATGGAAATCTTGTTTTACTTAGCAACACTAGGAATGGAGAAGTTTTTGAGTTTAGGTTTTCTATAATGTGAGCAATTTTGATATGAGTCTTATGGATCCATCATTTTGTGTTTTTTAGTCGATGTTTCAAGCAAATAAGTGTGGCTCATCATCAAGACACTTATTGGCATAGCCTTATATAATATATATATATAGATTATATTATATACTAGTATATAATATATATATATATATATAATATATAATATTAAATATACATATATATATATAATATATTAATATATATTATATATATATATATATATAAATATATATATATTATATATATATATATATATAATATAAATATAATATATATATATATATATAGTATTAATATATATATATATATAATATATATAACAGGGGTGTGTACTGGGATAAACATGTGTGTGAAGAATGGTATTGAAGTCAAGGGCAAGAGCAGGCGGTTCTGCCCGAGTTACATGATGTGTATAGTTGGCATGGGAGGAGGCCACCCTAAATGATGCGAAGGGAGCAGAAGCTTCGAGAAGGTGGTCGAGTGTTATGAAAACTGCAATTTCTTACTTATTTATTGCATTTGGATATTGGATATGGAAGTGAGGTTCATAGGCTTGAAGACATCTAAGTGTGCACATGCCCTTCACCTATGCATGCATGTTGGACTAGGCAAAATTGGGTCTGGAGGAATTGGTGAGGGGCAGAATGGGGCTCTTGTGTGCCTGGTCTCGATGAAAGTTAGAATTGTGTGGGATCTGAGGGATGGGGATTGTGACTACACCCAAATGAGTTCTGCTGCTAAAGCCTACTTACAAATAATTTATCTTTGCTCAAATTGGGGTTTGAGTGTTAACATTTTGGTTCATTGTTTCAATTTACTCTCTTTTTTTGTGTTGATGTTTTCTAGATAAGTTGATTTTCAGGCCCGCCTCAATCAACTTCCCTTGTGGCATTAGTATCACGTTAAAGCACAAGGTTATAATGCTGAGTGGTTTATGGGCTCAGTGCATGCAGTGGAGGGCATCCTCTTAGTGAGTTGGGGTGTTGATTCCAAGAGGAGGCAGATGCAACTCGTCTGCATATTGTGTGTTAGCTGGGCGGGGGTGGTCTCTAGCCTGGGATGGCCTGGCGGGCAAGGGGGGAAATCACTGTGAAATTGGCATGGATTGTTGTCATGATGCATCAGAGAGGGAGGGTTAGGTGAGGAGTTGGTTTTCGTAGACAACTTAGGGAC
Organism: Pinus taeda; assembly: GCA_000404065.3. Classification (NCBI taxonomy): domain Eukaryota; kingdom Viridiplantae; phylum Streptophyta; class Pinopsida; order Pinales; family Pinaceae; genus Pinus; species Pinus taeda. Next base: position 17,778 of record APFE031400434.1, read on the forward strand.
CGGGTCGAGTAGGAGGAGGATCGTGCAAAGGAGGATGCATTTCCAAAGTGGGAGGTCACCCAGGGACGTAATATGTCACCAGGAAATGCGGTGCAACCGCCAACACTAGCCTCCATTTCCGATTAACAATGAGATATACATGTTAGTATGGGCATTCTCTAGGACCAGAGGTATAATGACAGAAATGAGTTGGTAGCTTACATAATTGATTTTTAATTTTCGCAAGGAGAAACTTTGGAATGCCTTGCTTCAATTTGTCACAGCCAACAAAGGTATGATGAAAGGTTGGATGAAATTGAAGTGATACTAGCTCATATCGATTACCATGTGCATGAGGGGCGAGGTCCAACTATTGTCCTTGCAAATTATCAGGCGCAAAATCCTCAATTTAATATGGTTGATGTTGCCTTTTTTTTGCTACCGTTGGTATTTTGGGTGATAGGGCTAGTATGTTTATAGAAATCATGTAAAAAATGGTTTTTTGTTTTTAGATTTTGCTCTTCTCTCCTAGCCAAAAAATCTGGTCGAAGTGAGGCCAGGAGAGTAGAGAAATTTTGGCATGGATGTAATCAATTTTTAAAAAAT
>APFE031400437.1:0-25120 GCA_000404065.3 Pinus taeda
AGAGAAAGAACTTTGACTCGGTTGAATTATACCAGCCTCTAGCATTTCTGCAACCATACGCTCAATTTCACTCGTTTGGACATAGGGATATCTGTATGGCCTGATGTTTGGAGGAACACTTCCTGGAATCAGATGAATAGAATGATCATGATCATGCATAGGTGGTAGACCTTTGGGAGTCTCAAATACCTTGGAATGATTGTCCAGGATTTTTTGGAGATATGGATAAATAGATGATTCTGATGTGGAAACATCTAGCGAGCATAATTGTGCAATTACACCTCTTTGCTCCTTTTTTAGAAGCTTTGTCATACCATTAAAGCTTATTACCTTTCCTGGTTTCCCTGCAATACCCCTCAATTCAACTTTCTTTCCTTCCGTATAAAATCTCATGAAAAGTTCTTGAAAATTAAAAGCTATTGTACCCAGGGATTGTAGCCATTGGACTCCTAGTACAACATCAGCACCTCCCATTGGAATGGAAAGCATTGGGCTAGTCAATACATATTCTCCATGGATAGCTTGATATTAAGGCACTTTCCAGAGAAATTTATTGTTCCTCCATTTGCAACCATCACTTGACACTCTAGTGCTGGATAGGAGGCGAGCAATCAATTCTTTGCTACCTTACAATGAATAAATTGTGGGTGCTTCTGAATCAATCAAAACTATTACCTTTTTCTTCTTGATTTGTCCTTCTATCTTGATAGGTTTGAGGAGTGGTAATTCCCGCCAATGCATTACAAGATATGGTCGGATTTATTTGTTTCTTTATCTAGGCTTTTGTTCCTGGAGTATACCTCATTCATTTGACTTTTCTTGCTCATTTTCTTCTTCCTCTTCACAATATATTAGAATAATTTCTTCTTAGCACATTATGACCCTTAGTGTAATTTGCTATCACAACGTAACAAAGCCCTTTTGCTAATTTTTTCTTCATTTTTTGTGGTGTCCAACCTTATAGGTTGTGGAAGACTAGGGGCAACAACACTTCCGTCTTTATAGTTGTGAGTGGTATGCTTCCTGGTTGCCATAATTTTGCTTTCCATTTTTTCTTGCTAACCTGAATGCCTTCTCTAATGAATCAGGTTCCCAAAGGTGAACATCATGTTGGATATTATCCTTTAAAGACCCTATGAACACATCAATCCTATGCTCCTCTGGAATATCTTTTACCCTTATGTTCAAATTTTGGAACTCCTCAATGTGCTCCATTATTGAACCCTTTTGTTTGAGACTTATCAATTGGCTAAAAAAAGTGTTGCTTTTTGTATCCTCATAATGTTCCATCAATTCTTCCGTAAAAATTGCCCAAGTGATAAATTGTTTACGAGAGAAAATCCATTGATACCATACAAACTGATTTGGTTCCAAATATAAAGTTTCCATACGTACCTTTTGTGTGTTTATTACATTATTGAGATCAAAAAATTGCTCCATTTGTAATATCTATGTTGCGGGATCCTTGCCATCAAACTTCCTCATATTGATTTTTGGAATATGGTGGGTCTTCGATCCAACATTAGAGTCTATGGAATCATGATTAACATTTCTTTTGTTCTCATCATGAGTTTCCCTTAGTACCTTTTCACCATTAGTGACCATTCCGTGTAGAACTTATTCATATTTATTGTTAATTCTTCCATCTTATCATCCATACCATCAATTTTAGCGTCCATGCCATTCATCTTAGCATCCATGCCATTCATCTTAGCTTCCATGCCATCCATCTTAGCTTCTACGCCCTTCTTTAAATAACCCATCTTAGATTCTACACCTTTCTTTAAACCGTCCATCTTAGTTTCTACATCTTTCTTTACACCATCCATCTTAGATTCTGTTGCTTTTTGTGCAAGTGACACTTGTTGCACTTGTTCTTCTAATTTTGATATATCATGTAGCATTTCTTCCTCTTCTTCATGAGTCATGCTAGAGCTTTCAGGTTCCTTACTAGGTGTTTTCATTTTCTTTCCTCGAGGCATTAGTTACCGATAATAATGCTCTACTATGCGCTTTGAATTCCTTCAAAATAAATTTCAAACCAATCTTAAGCAAACATTTAAAAAAATATACACACCTTTTTTCACTTTGTAGGAGCTCGATATTGCCTCTGATGTATCTCTGTAAATTCTGATCATCCAGTTCTAAAATTGCGACCTACGGTAGCCCTCTGTGTCCTCTTTCCAATGCCACTAGTATGACCCCAATTGGATTCTCCAATGAAGAGTTATGCCAAATCTCCCACAGTGACCTGATTATAGACTAGTTTAGTAGAGTGAACTTGTACGATGTGCCACAAGTCACTGTTTTAACCTTTAGCTCTGAACAATATATAGAAGAAACTACAATCCGTCCTATTTTTGTACCTTCTTATGAAATTTCAATCCAATGCTCAGAGAAAAAGTTATGACGATTTTCCCCAGGTCACCTATTTGGAATATAATTCAGGAGTCTGCAAAAAGCCCAACTTTCTCAGATCATATTTCCCCAAATATAGCGCAAAAAGATTTGAAATTCGGACCCAAGATTTAGCGTGATGTCTTCTCAAATTGTTTTTTTTCAACTTCTGAAACATCGCAGAAAAAAGTTATAGTGGAAATTCCACGATGACCTGTTTGGAGCAGCGAAACCCTAGAATCCAAAGCTCTGATACCAAATGTTATGAACTAGCTCGAGAAAAGATAGAAAAGATAGATCAACGCCTTAGAATTCAGCCTCTTCGAGAGGGAAACCTCCTCTACATTACATAAATGAACAATTCTTGGATGATACAAATGACAAAACCTCCTTTCTATATGTAGGAGTCTAAGGAGTCACAATATAACCCAACCGACCTAACAATAATAATATAAAGCCACAAAAATAACAATAGAGGGATTCTATGGGGCATAGTAATAACAATATGGGGGCAATAGGGGTGCAACAATATTAATAAGGGGTAAAAGTACAATAGTAATGGGGTAATCACTAGTATTATAGGGACCCAACAAGCACAAACCATAATCACTAGTGCTACGCAACTACCTGAAAATCCGCTTCACTACTGTCCAATGCTCCTTTCTTGGTTTTGACATAAACCTGTTCAATACTCCCACTGCATGTGCAATGTCTAGTCTAGTACAAATGATTGCATACATTAGGCTAACGACTGCACTTGCATATTTAACACGGGACATGTCCTCTTCCTCTTCTTGTGTTTTGGGGCACTTTTCAACAAATAACTTTACACCTATAAGAACATGAATCTTCACCAGTTTACTATCCTGCATATTAAACCTCTGCAGTATTTTCTTGACATACTTCCTCTGGTTTAACCATAGCTTCCTCTTTTCCTGATCGCGTTTAATTTCCATGCCCAAAATATAGTTTGCAACACCAATATATTTCATGTTGAATTTGGAGGACAATTGGGTCTTCAAATCCAGGATAATTTCTTTGTCATTTCCAACCAGCAACATATCATCCACATACAAGACCATATAAATAACATGTTCACCAATTAAATTAAAATACACATAGTGATCTTCTTTGCTTTTGATGAAGACAAGTACTCGAATAAATGTATCAAATTTCTGATACCACATCCTTGGTGATTGTTTTAACCCATATAAAGACTTTTTTAACTTGCATACCAGTTCTTTCTTACCCTTCACTACAAATGCTTCAGGTTGCTTCATGTAGATCTCTTCTTCCAGTTCCCTATGAAGAAATGATGTCTTCACATCCATCTGTTCTACCTCAAAATCAAAAGCAACAGTAACAAATAAAAGTAATCTAATAGAAGTTACCTTGGCAACAGGAGAAACTATATCACCAAAATCAATTCCCAGCACCTGGGAATAACCCTTTGCTACCAACCGAGCTTTGTGTTTCTCCACCTTTCCTTTTGCATTTTTCTTCTTCTTAAACACCCATTTGCTTCCAATAGGTTTCCTTCTAGCTGGCAACTCCACCAGATCCCAAGCCTCATTTTTGTGCAAGGATGCCATTTCATAAAGCATGGCCTATTTCCAGAGTTTTCCATCCTCTGAATCTATTGTTTCCCTCATAGTTCTGGGATCATCATCAATAATAGATAAAGAAAAATTTGAACAGAAAGCAGATGGACTATACCTTTCTGGCTACCTTCTTTCTTGAATTGATCTTCTCAGAGCTGAAGTTTGTGGCTCTTCATCTTCTGATTCCTCTTCTACTGTAGAGTTTGATTCTTCCTCCTTTAGCTCAAACTCTATCTTCCCAGGTTCTTTTGGTAGGACTTCGTGATTAATAACATCTTTCACCTCTCTAAACACGACATCTTGGATGTACACAACCTTCCTTGTTTCTGGGTTCCAAAGCTTATAACTTTTTAAACCATCCTTATACCCAATAAAGATGCACTTTTCAGATTTACTATCCAACTTTGTTCTTTTCTCCTTTGGAACATGTACATATGCATCACATCCAAATATGCTAAGATGTGAAAGAGAAGGTTTATTACCAATCCATATCTCTTGTGGAGTCTTATCCTCCAATGCTAATGAAGGTAATTTGTTGACCAGGTAACATGCGACCTCCACTTCCTCTGCCCAAAATTCCTGTCTTAATCCCGCACCACTGAGCATGCTTCTTTCCTTTTCCATCAACAACTTATTCTTTCTTTCTGCAGCTCCATTTTGCTGATGTGTGTATGGAGTAGTCTTCTGCCATGCTATACCACACTTCTTACAAAACTCTTCAAATTCCTTCTTACAAAAATCTCCACTGTTATCTGTCCTCAACACCTTTATCTTCTTCTTTGTTTGGTTTTCCACCAGAGCCTTAAATTCTTTGAACCTGTCAAAGACTTCAGATTTATTCCTGAGAAAATATATCCATGTATTCCTTGGGAAGTCATCTATAAATGATACATAGTACACAACCTTACCGAGTGATGGAACTGACACATGTCCAAACACATCACTATGCACAAGCTCTAATATCTATTTCACCCTCTTAGCACCAGAGGGGAAACTTACCCGATTCTGCTTCCCATATACACAATTTTCACAAAAGTCAAAATCGAGAGTTATCATACCATTACCATGAAGTATTCTAAGGCCCTTCTCTCCAGTATGTCCAAGCCTTTGATGCCATAACATGGTTTTTTCTCCAGAGACCACTAGATTTTCTACTCCATTTGCAGGAACCACAAAATTGTTGCACCCATCAATACCAGTGCTACCTTGAAGCTTGTACAGAGTTCCAATTCAAACTCCCCGCATCAATACCAGTTCTCCCCAAACCATCTTGTAGGTATATTTCTCAAACACTATTTTTACACCTGCATCATCCAACTTGATTATAGAAATAAGATTTCTGGCCAATGCAGGAATATGCAGAACACCCGAAAGCATTCTAATCCTTCCACCTTGCAACTTCAACTTGATTTTTCAATGAACGATGATTCTAAACTTCCTATCATCCCCTAAGAATACATCATCACCATTATATTTCTCATATTCACAGAACCACTCCCTGTGGGGAGTGAAGTGAAAGGATGCACCTGAGTCAATCAAACATGCCTCATGATCTACATGTGTACTTGAATAAGAAGCCAAGTACACATCCCCAACTTCATCTGAGGTGGTTTCCACCTTTGTAGAAGGAGCATCAACAGATCCCTTTCCTTTCTTAGGAACTTTAGATTGACAGTCCCTTTTGAAGTGCCCTTCCTTTCTGCATTTCTAACACACCTTTACAGGTTTTCCTAGAGATTTAGATCTCCCTCTAGATTTATATCTCCCACTTGAGGACTTATTTTTGTTTATGTTCATGGACCGTCCTCGTACAGACAAGGCATCACCATTCTGGCACTCCATATTTTTCCGTTTCATCTCCTCCGACAACAATGATGAGAGTATTTCATCAAACTGCAAGGTAGTTGCATTGCTACTTATTGCAACAATCGGACTATCACACGAATCTGGTGGAGAAAACAACAAACTGATGAAGTTATATTCATCTGAAATTTTAATATCAACATATAATAACTAACTTACCACAATATTAAATCTGTTCAGATGCTTTATCATCGAGTTTCCATCTTTCATCCTCAGGTTATACAACTTTTTCCATGGGAACAATTTTTTCACTAGAGACTTAGATTTGTACAAAGTCCCTAACTTGTCCCACAAAGCCTTCACTGAAGCTTCCCCTAATACATTCAGAAATGCTGAATCTGATATACACAATCGTATTGTGCTCTTTGCCTTCCGATCCAACTTCGCTCAGTCTTCAGTTGACATTTTCGTTGGTTTAGTATCCAGATCTACTGCGATCCACTGATCTTTATCCACCCGCAGATCCTCCATCTTGAGTTTCCACAACTCAAAAAAATGACCATTAAATTTCTCGATCTCTATCTTTCCACTGCTCGCCATCTTCTTTCACCATAAGAATCGATCCTGTAGATCTTCCACTGAACGAGGTCTACCACAAGCTTGAGAAAAAACCCCTCAGTAGTAAAGGCGTCCCCTTGAAGCCAAAACAACTCTGATACCAAATGTAGGTTTTAACCCTTTACATAAATTACTTGCATACGAATTATAAAATAGAAAAATAAACAATGGCGAGAGCATAAAACATAGAACATATATACACAGAGATTTTCCCCTGGATCCCAACACTGGGACTACTAGATTGATTTTTCATATATTCCTTTCAATGTTACAATACATATCTATACATGCCGAAGCATCTATAAACCCCAATCCATTAACCATGGATTAGAACATAACCGTAGTTCCCTTGACCAGATCTTTAAAATACCATGGAAATAAAACCATCATGCCCAAAACCATGTGTGAAATCCATGCACAAAACGATAGGTAATTGTGAAAATAATATAACACAACCCAACAAAAAGGTCACATTCGGAATACCAAATATTTTTCACATGAGAATTCACATCGAGTGAAACCATGTAGATAGAAAGATTGTGTGAGAGAAACTAGATCTAATTTATTTTGGGGGCTTATGAGAGTCACGAGATCCTGACATAACCATCAATGAAAGTTGAAGTTCCTCGACTCCATGGCTAGTCCCAGAAATTCCCAAGATTGTAGAATCACATTTTGAAGCTTGAACCAGATCATGCATGGTTTGAGGATAACTGCTATTGCTAGTTTCAATAAGACCACTTCTCATTGAAAAACAACCATCTATGTCACAAATTTTACCAACTTTTTCAATTTCAACAACCAGATTGCTCAATTGGACAGGATCTTTTGATTGCAAATTCAAAGATAAATCAAATAAAAGAATGAGAGATATCTCATGAGGAAGCTGAGTTGAGGAGTTGTCTTCATGCAAGATAAGATATGATGAGGGATGGGAAGGGTACTCTATGATATTAATATTTTCAATTTCATCATGGACAACCTCACCACCTTGTGTCAATCGAGGGGATAACTCAATGGCTGAAGAAAGTTAAGAGCATGGAGTATCTCCATCGCAAGAAGATGTGTTGAAAACTGTTGGACACAAGGGATATTGAGGTGAAGAGGAGGTTTCGTTATGAACATCTTCTTTGACCAAACCATATTCTAGATCTAAACTAAAATATTCATGAGAAACCAAAATATCATATGATGTGCTTGGGCATTCGTGACGACATACAAAAATAGAGTTATCATCATTGGAATGATCACTTCCCAATGCTGGAGGTTGATTGTATTGGATTTTCCACTGAGATTAGCATATTGAGAATCATTCAAGAATGAAAACTCATTGTTTTGACATGGAAGATTCTGAAATAGAGAGGAAACATTTCTCCTCTACTAGGGTATTGTGACTACTTTGTATTTGATCACAAAATGGGCTAGAAACTTGAGAATCATGGTAATGTGAAGAACTAGCTGGTGAATCAGATTGATCAAGCGGGTCATGGTACAAAAAGTCAATATATGTAGATGATAGAGGACAACAAAAATCCAGATTATTTTTTAGACCAGTTGTGAACGGTGACATCATCTTGTAGAATGGAGGAGTGAGTCTTCATCGTAGGCTTCATGAGCCATTATGGAATTTCCTCCATTGAAGCGAAAGAAGAATGAGAAGATGGACTGAAGATTTGATTCGTAGATTTCCCAATTTTACAATCACCGCAAGGAGGCACCCTCATTGGGACTGGAAAAGGAGGAAAAAGAACAAAAGGGGTAGTAAGATCCTCCTTTGAAATTTGAGGTGCCTCATGATTTGCAAGATTTGGCGAAGAAGACAAATCAAGAGGTTCAGGCTTACCGTATGATGAGACATGAACCAAGCGCTCAAACTTTTGTTTCAAGAAATCCTAGTTCAAATGTTTTTCAGGAATTTCATAATAGAGGTGAAGGAACTAAAAAAAAAATCCTTAATTGATTCATCAAGCTTCATTCCTAAACAATTGATTCTTCCATAAACATCTCAATTTTTATACTTATTGAAGGCTTTAGGAATCTTCCTGGAAAGCTGATTGAATGAATGGATAGAAGAAATGGGTAATGTATGACACCATCGATTAACACAAACTTCGAATGTGAGGGTGAGTAATATAGCCATGACATCATTGGAATATATTCTGTGAGAAAAACAAAGATGGACAACTTGAACCAGATGTTCATGAAAAGTTGATTCGACCACACCATCGAACTTAAATTCGAACAGGTCATCAATAACTTCCGTAGGGATGGTACAATTAATCCCTTTAGAAAAACATCTCGGGATTATGATTTGGAGAAGAGCCATTTTAAATAAGATATTCAACTACACTTAATGGGCACAACCTATTGTCTAACCCTCCTTCTAGCGCCATTTTGTTGATGGTGCTGGAAATCCATCAACCAAGGGGACCTATCCGATATGAAGTCCCAATCAAACCTCACACCATTTGGTGTAGGAGTCCCATCTAGTATAAAGGCTCATTTTCCAAATCCTTAAAGATTTACCTTGGCTCTAGCTATCAGAACAGGAGAGTGATGCAATGGTATGTTCGAAAATCAAGGTGACTGTGTAGTGCAATTGTGTTTAGGTTCTCTTACTGCAAAAAAAGGGGGGAGAAAAGTGAGCCTCTAAGTGAGAGGTAATAGTACCACCCAGGAAGAGACACACATGAACCAGAAGAACATGTCTAGCATCCAATGGAATAGTCCACAGTGGATGCGACAATCGTTACAACCAATGAACAAAGGAAGACATGTCTAACATCTAGTGGAATAGTCCACAAAGGATGTGGTGATCGTTATACTGATAAGCAATGAAAGGTTTGTATAGTAACTTGCAGAATAGTCCACAAGGATGAGACAACACTAATAACCATTAGAACACATTCTCAACAAGATAAGCACTAAAATAACCAAAATAGTTCAACTATATTAGTAGATGAGAAAGAAAACATGAAATACAAACGTCCACAAAATAGTCTTACAAACATTCATAAATCATGCATGAGGAACGTGTTGGCCTTAAAAGGATTCTATTATTAAGCAACAGTTCCAAGACAAATATTTACATTGTACATCACTAGCCCCAGTAGTGGGACATGCCACTCCTTTCTCCTGAAAGTACTAGTTGGTCTCTCTAATGCCTTGCGAGGAGAGCTAAGGTGAAAAGTCCATTGCTAATATAATGAGGGGGTATATATAGCCAAAGGTGATTCTTTCCCCTTGTGACTCTTTGAATACCCTCATGACTGTTCAACTTCCTATGAATTTTCAACTTAGAATGATTCTTCATATTCTTTTGTGTCCATTGGAATTTCACTCCACAATACATTTGATTTACAATATACATGGCCCACAATAGTTATGTGGCATATGACAACTCGTGACATGATTTGACACAACACTGCTGACATGGATTGACTTGATGGTGTGACAATGTCAAGTCACTATTGCTGCTGAGTGATAGATGTGTTCTTGGATATGATTTCTCTTCTCCTCCACATAGCTTGATGATGCGGGGCCTTCAATTATTTTTGGTCTTGGGAGGTGGTTGAAAACTTGCGTCCCTTCACTTTATCTTGATAGGTTCACTCATCATTAAGATGAAAGTGAGTCTCTAGGAATGCTTCCCTCCTTCTTCTCCTTCTCCATCATCTCACCATGACGTGATAGTGTACTTGTTTCTGCAATTCACTCATGATGGGATGACATCAATCCAAAAAATCCATAGTCTAAGATGATGCATTACTATCCATGAACTGAGCGAGGGACAAGTGACAGGATGGGAGAGAGGGCCCAGTAACTGTGCATTGTGTAGTTTCAAGTGATAGGGAGAGGGCTTGATCACTGAGACTACGCAAAGCACAACTTAGGCTTGACTGGGGAACTTTTTAGCACAGTCCCCACTCGGGAGAAAAATTGTGCAAGAGCCACTGGGAGTCAGAATTGTGCAGTTTAGGAAGATAATGGCTGATGCGGGATGAGATCTTGTGATACATATATGCGCAATTTTTAGAGGCAAGGGAGACTGGTCAATAGAGAGGTATGGAGGACCAATTTGTTCAGTTCTTGAGGACAATGAGCCCATGCTGAGGGAGGGTCACTAGAGGACACACTTGCACAGTTTTGGAGGCTAAGGGAGGCTAGAATATTTGCACATTGTGGAGTTCCAACAGGCAAGGGAAAAGCTTGAAGACTGAAAGTGCGAAGTGTGCAGTTCAAGGTAGACTGGGAGGCGCAACTCCAAAATTCTCGGGGTCGAGGAAGGCTGCTGGACTTTGGAATTGCGTAAAGCAACAACCTTGGAGGATAGGGAATACACATTATGTAGTTCCAAGCAACAAGGTCACATTAATGAGGGCTGAGACTACGTAATGCATAGCTCAGACAAGGCCCGATGAGATTGAGTTTCCTGTAGACTATTTCTATGCCTTAGATGGTAGAGAAACCATGTGGTATCATAGTCTATTGGCTCGAGCGGGCTGGACCTAGGTTTGGAGTTAATTAGCTAAACAAATCCCTACACTACTGGCCCTTTCAGAAACAGCGTGCAGAGCATGGACTGAGGTCTCACCTGAAGCAATATGGGAGGATGTTGGAACCAAGTTTCTACACCCTTGAGATGTCTGAGGGGTCGGTTTATTCCAACTGTGAATACTTTCGTGCAGGGCACTTCGCACACTGTCCTGACCTACGAGACCTTCACAATCTATTATAATCGCCTTCACGCAGCCCTAACTAGGGGCTTAGGTGATTTCCCGCTACCCTAGTAGCGATCTGCGCTACTTCCCCAAGTTTCACCACGTATCTTACTTATCTTCTTATAATAGTTAGTTATCTTAGCGTAAACAGATACTCTATCTTATACTCACTTTATCAACGCATTCATATAAGTTCGCGCATCAAATAAAAAATATAAATGCAATTGATATCCAATACATCCAATGCTCAAAATAGGAAAAAGATACTTAAAAATGATGTAAAACTTTGCTTTATTACTTCTCCAAAGGTTACAGACTCGATTCACCCCGCGCACTCAGCTGCAGGGGTCCGTGCACTTAGTTGTAGACTAGTAGGCCTCTGCGCACTCAGCTGCAGAACCTTCTCCTACTCTATGACCTAAAGACTTGACTCTACACTTAGATAAGATGAAATTCTTCATCTTTCCTTCATGACTATCATTTTCTATTTACAACTTAGAGTAGATTTCTAAAGCTAACATTACATTACAAAAATGAGGGCAGATAACCCTATGACTCATTTACAATCTTCGCGCTTTGCGCCCACAAAATGCAGAGTATTTACATTGGATTTGGTCAAAATATGGGCTTTAAGCCCCAAAAGTTGCCTTGGGGGATCCCACACCCAACGGGTCCCCAACACAAACATTGTGACTCGCCCTCGAGTCACTCTGTTGGTGTGGAGATCTTCGTGCGGAGACCTCCCAACTCTGCCTGAACCGCTGCAAGGTCAGCAATGCACTGAGAAACTACCTACTGTATCGCCTGCACACGCTGTTCAGAGACTGCAGTAGCTGAATTGCTTCCCTGTATCTGCTCCTGCGTTCCCTGCATCTATTTATAGTCCTGTGCCTCCTTTCATCTACCTGGAGTGCTAAGACTGTACTTCGGTGGGCTAGTCAGATAGTTGGGCCACCTGTGTATGGCTTCAATCGACTGCCATTCACTCTTCTTGGGAATGGTTCTCCATTTAACTTTACCAACTGCATCGCGCCTCTGTCTGTGACCTCCGTAATAACATACAGTCCCAGCCAATGCTATCATACAGTAACACCAAATCGTTCACCTTAAGGTGCAAAACTTAATATATCGATCGTGCCATGCCTTTTCACGTTGATTTTGTACGTGTTGGTGAAAGCCAGCTAGAAATCGTTCTTCCTCTAGTTCCTCCAATTGCGTGACTCCTTCTTCCAAGGCTCTGTGATCCGTCATATCCATGGGCACTGCTATGCGCATACTAGGCATGATATACTCCATCGGCATTACAACATTCACTCCATAGGCCAGCGTAGAAGGCGCTTGTCCCGTTAGTTTCTTGCACATTGTCCTATAAGCCCATAAAACAGTTGGTATGCATAGGTCCCAATCACTTCGCTGCGCATTATATACCTTGTTTAACACTCCACATACCTTGTTAAATGCTTCCACATAGGTAACCTTCTGCGTGCTCGTTCTCTCCACACCATGTCATTCCAACTTGAGGAACCATTCGCACATTTGCCCCCCTAACACATGCTTATTAACCATATTTCCCAACAAGAAGCTCATGTGCATCCGCACAGATTGTTTACCATATGCCTGTACCCACCTGGACAGATGTGTGCGCTGACCATCCCGTCCATTGTTTTTATCTGCCCATTGCACTATAGGTTTCCCAAACTGTGAGTGCAACATTTTCCTACATGTGCGCCAGTCTTCAAAGCTTCCTCTGTGCATACCCCACCACCTTGTGGGCATAGCGCATAGTACCCAATTCAAGGCCTAAAAATGTTGCTTTTCCGGCACCTCCCTTTCGAATCTTTCCAAGAAAGCATCTGTCGAGCTGTAAAAAGGGTCTTTTTCACCTCTATTTACCCCACATTAACTTATCAATCCAGGAATGATTTGTTATCTCAAAGAGTGTACTCAGTTTGAGGCTGTCATTTGTCAGAGTAATGCTAGTAGTATAGTGCTCAAAATACAAGGATAAACGAATGCTCAACACAAGATCTACTTACAACAAAACACCTTAAGACTTAAATCATGCATTCAGAAAACTAAAGCAAATTATCAGTCAAGGGTACAGTAACAGTAACTCATCCCTCTGTAAACTGATGTAGCTAAAGATAATTAAGGAACAGTCATCAACCTGGGAACTAGACAACAAATGTATGTGCTCACTACAGTCTCAGATCGTTCTGCACACCAAAGTAATGATAACACAAATAACAGGAAATGGAACAACAACTAGTAAATGTAATAGGAACTAGGAAATGGAACAACAACTAATAAATGTAACATCAACTAGTTCTCATAAACAACAAAACCTTAGTCTAAGGAAATAAGTGCAGCAATCGTATCCTACAGAAATCAGATAACAATCTTTACTCTAAGATAAATCGGACAACAAACAGAAATAGAACAACAACTGATTAACAATGAAATATAGAACAACACTTAGAGTCAAATGTAAATGTACAATGAACCAAGATAAATAACACACACGGTATGCCTTAATATTGAGAAAAACAGTAATCTGACTTCGATACCACAAATATCAATCCCAGTTATAAAGAATAACGATTGTAATTCGTAATGGAACAACAATGTCAGTTGAACAACAATCGCGAATTAAGTGTAAAGCATAGATGAATATCGTAATACCAACTTATGAATGATACAACACGGTTACTCTGTAATTGAACAACAGTAGCATTCTGTAAGGACTAGCAATGTTATACCAATGATTAAAGGAACAACAATGCGTTACAACTTCAGAATGAACAATATGACATTCCTGTCACATAGAACGATATTACTCAGTCGAACATAAATCCAATATAACAGAACTGTGATGTAAAATAACAAAACACCTCAGATTACCGAACAAAGCGGATAATGAAAACTACACACGAATTTAAAGATAATGGTATAGGAGCAAGTGTTCCACCAGGGCCGGGCCCTTAGCCTCCAGGGACACACCGCTTGAGATTATTCCAGGATCAAATATGGAACATCAACCAGATTTATATTAAAGAATCAAGGCAAAGTTACAATGGCTAACTTCTCAACAAGAGTCGATGATCAAAGTTTCAAATACAAAGGAAAGTTACATAGAAAATAACAACAGTTCGTCCCCCTGGGCTAGCAGTGCTTCCCCTTTTTATAACAGCTGAGTGGAGATATCAATGATGCAAAAATAGTTAAGATAGTGATCCCTCAGGATCAAAAGATCCTGAGGGATTTGCCAAACTGTTAATTCCCAGTTATCCATTTGTTCTCTTGCACCGATTCGATATCTCCTTTTCCTTTTCTTGGCTGATATGCTTTAATTTGGATCACCTTGTTTGCATGTGGTTCCCTGCCAAAGGGAAAACAGTTAACTTTACCCTGTCTTTTTCTTTGGGATGACAATCTTTCGTTTTTCCCTTTTCTTGCATAAGAAATGGAAATTATTAGTAGTTTTGTATTTCGTATAAATCCCATAGATTTTATCATGATTTCTTATTATCTACCTAGTTCATGATGCAAAGAGGTTATGAGTTTTTGAAGAAAAGATGACAAAATAATCAATAAAAACATACCTTCTTCAGTGGTCCATACACCCCCCTACTTACCCTTTTTCATGCCCTCATGAAAACATTTTAGTTGACATGTAAGGCGGTGAGAGAGTAGGCCGAAAATGGGATCTCATGTGGTGGTCTACAGTCATGATGCCTAACTAGGTGTTCAAAAAGATGGCCTGTTTGACCCTCAAGCATCTCATACAGGGCTTGGTATCCAGGTGCAGGGTGCCAAATAATTGGACTCCGGAACCTATATCCTAACCAAGATGGCCCTGCCCTCAAGATAAATTCACCATAGAGGTTCAAGCGATTAGCAACTAACTTAAATTTCTCATAATTAAATGGTTCCCTGAGTTGGATATTCAGATTAGAAATCTGATACCGAAATTTAGCAGCGTCAATGGCAAGGTATTTGATGGTAAAGAAGTATTCTATCCCTTGCTGATTGATTGTTGTATGAAAGGGCCCTAATGCTTCAATCACGGCTGGAGTCCTCATAAGGTTCCTATGTTCCCTCCATAACTGCACTAGATTTCTAGGCTCAACTGTTACCCACAAATCTAATCCGTTTTCTTGTCTTTGGAAGGCATTATAGGCTTTAAGCCATTTCATTTGATTAACTCCAAAAAAAATAAATGCCTACAGTTGGATATCTCCAACAAAAGGGTCGGGGTTCTACTTTGTCTCTTGATCTAACACAAGGTTATGCAGATAGAATTCACACAATAATCTTTGAACCTTTACTCCATAGTGCTTACAACAATTTATAAAATCATCAATAGTATTAATTTGTATAGGGGCTCCTACTTTGACAGCCTTAAGTTTCAATTACAAATATCGTTCCATTAAAAACAAGGCATAATTCTTAGCAGGGGCTCTACATGCTAGGACATCAGTGTACAAAGAGCATAAGGTATCCATCTACTTGATAACTACATCTAACCTATGAGTTACCTTTGCGACTTTTTATTCTTCCTTTCGCCATCCTTCAAAAGCCTGGCTTTCAGATAAATTGACATTCCTTAGCTGTTGTTGTAATTCTTCACACTTTTCTCAGGAAACCGTTTGTTCTGTAAGTTTTTCTACTACTTGTTGAGCTTGCATCAAACCTTCTCGTAGGGTTATTGTCCTCGGATCACTATCCCACATGGTAGTGGTAAGTGGAAGGTTCACTTGAATCTTCTTATTGCATCGTCTTGTATTTATGGTTCGCATTTCTTCAGAGGGCTGTGCCTCTGTCTGAACTTCTTTATCACAGGCCGATATATCATCTGTCTGTACTTCAACATGGGCAACAACTGAATGCTGTTCCTTTTGGTTTTGAACGGCAGGCTGGACTTGGGTCCTTCTACCCTTTTTCTTGAGGGGTCTTGCTGGAGTGGTTGCATGCTTTACCCCCGAAGTCCTTTTTGCTCTCTTTCTCATTTTCAAAACCCTAATTTGTTGTCGAAGTCGAGCTATCACATTTAGTATTCTTTGCTGTTCTTTTCGTAATATTTTAATTTCTTCTATTTTCTTAGAAGGAACAACTGTCTGTTTACTTGGGCCTGGACTGTCATCTTGGCCAATTCCCTGGTTTTCTTCCTGGGGTATTCCTTCGTTGTTCTGTTCAGGTTTCTCAGGAATAAAAACCCTAGCTGGTTCTGTTATTTCCTGGGTGACTTCTTTTTCCACCCCTTCTTCTCCATGAGATTCTTCCGGTGCAGTTTGGCTGGGAACAGATTGTTCCTCTTTTGTATCTTCATCACTTTTCTCTCCTGTCATACTTTCATCATGAACGGAATGATTCTCTTCTTTTTCTTCCTCGTCGCGCAATTCTTCGGGTGCATTTTTGTCCTGAGCAAAATTCTCTTTTGGTTCTTCTTCAATATGGAGGCCTAGCGGGCTGAGAGGTTGGGCATATTCGCCCATATTGGCTAGAATTTGGGCCAATTCGTCCTCTTGCAATGGGCTTTCTTCACGTTGCTCTGTCTCTTCCTTTGCCTGCCCAGGCTACTCAGTCTCTTCCTCCGTTTCTCCTTCTTTAGAGTCCACACAGGTCCAGTGGCTGGCAGTCCCGAGACCTCTGCAATTATGTCATCGGTGACTGCTATGTGTCTCCCCCTTACTATGGAGTGATATTCTTGCAAATGCTACAAGAATTCTATTGCTACAGTCTCGTTGGATTCCTGTAAATGATTAAGATAAAATAACCATCTTGCCCTTGCCAGGATTTCTCGTGCAACATCAGAAACTGTCAATACCTGTGGTTCTCTCCGAATTGATCTTCCTCCCATTCTTTAGCTCACTATAAAAACGCAGAGATGAAAATGGAATAGTAGGCTGTTGAAACTGTTAGAACCACAGAGAAAATAACGAAACAACAAGGCTCGTTCAAATCCTGAGTCACTTACTAATTGCTGCAGAGTATAATATGCAAATAGCTTAGGAACAACAACCCATGCAAATTGAAAAATGATATATCGTTAAGCCTCGCTGTTCCCAATTAAAAGGTTTCCGAATAATAGTTTGACATGTATACCAGCATATTATGAGGTCACCTACCTCCCCCCTGCAATGTGATAGGCTGTCCTTGGCTGTCAAATGAGGAAGCACCGTGCCAAACTGCCATGGTACAGAGTCATAAAGGAACAACATATGCCGAAATGCCATGTTTACAAAAGGAGCAGGTTACCAAAATCGAGGTGTAAAATAGGATCACCTAACAAATAAGAGAATATTGTGATATGATGTGAGGCTGGGAGGATAGGACAACTGACGCGCACAAAAATTCTAATGCGGTCAGTATCCACTTTTTCGTCATGATTGGTTATAATAGATTTTCATGTGTTCAATGGTTCGGGGAAGTGATATACATAATCTTATTTGACGTATTACAAAGGTATAAGACAAATAAGGGTGTTGATCAATGCTATTGGTGTATAAGGAATGTGACTTCAATACCATTAACAGAGCTCTGCTGTCGACAGGTGTCCATAACCTTGACAAAGTTGTTTATTTCACCCATGGAACCATGATCCTTTGTGTATGCTTAGGAAGTGCTGTGCAATGTCAAAATGGAGGTCATTATGCTGGCTTGGTAACCAGTTAAACCATAATGACATTCACTAGGAAGGAGTGAAATGTGGACAGGCTGGCTTGTGATGAGACCTCCTGTTCCAAGGACTATTTTTTTTTTTTTTGATGTGCCTCTTGGATCATATCCCTGGTGTGGTGGCCATAGTGGGAATGCCACTACACTTTCTTCCTTATGATCATGGTAGGCTGGCTCTTGATGAGACCCCCTATCCTGCATTTGACAACTCATATAAACAAGTCATATAAACATTTTTCTCTCTTTTTTTTTTTTTTTTTCCTTTTATAAAGTACTTTCCTATTTATACACAAAGGGTAGTTCAACACTCCTTTAGAGTAGGAATGGTGGAAGAAATCTTAACATCTCAATAGAAAAATATAGACCCTTTGTTCGTATTCCTTAATAACGATCAAAGAAGATTATTGGAATTTAAAAAGAACCACCATGATAAAGATAACCAATCATATCAGTATTAGTAGGATAATGACAACAAAAATGATGAATAATTGTGTCCTTTCCTCTTTCCTCCTATCAATTCAAAGCAATTTCTTGTAAAAATAACGATTTTATATAATTTTCCAATTTCAGTATGCTCTAGCTTTGTATCCATTGCATAAGTGTATAGCTGTGCTCCAAAAGACTCGAAATTATTATATATTGAGAGGAACAACAACTGTCCTTTAATTGGAACAACAAGGAGAACAAGCATAAGTAAAAGGAATACGAGAATGTTGTCGTTTCAAAAAGGAAGAGCAAAAAAAGACAAATGTTGTTCCTTTAGAAAAAGAACAATAGAAAATGCAAGTGCTGTTCCTTTAGAAAAGGAACAACAAAAACAAAAAGTGCTATTCTTTTGGAAAAGGAACAACAGAAAACACAAATGCTGTTCCTTTGGAAAAGGAACAACAAAAACCAAAAGTGCTGTTCCTTTGGAAAATGAACAAAAAAAAATGCAAATGCTGTTCCTTTGGAAAAGGAACAACAAAAACCAAAAGTGTTGTTCTTTTCGAAAAGGAACAACAGAAAATGCAAATGTTGTTCCTTTGGAAAAGGAACAACAAAAACCAAAAGTGTTGTTCCTTTGGAAAAGGAACAACAAAAAATGCAAATGTCGTTCCTTTGGAAAAGGAACAACAAAATGAAAGGGAAAAAGGAATGGCTAAAACAAAAGGTGTTGTTCCTTCGAAAAAAAAACAGCGAAACGAAAGTCGGAAAAGGAACATAAAAAACAATAGTGCTGTTCCTTCTGGAAAAGGAACAACAAAAAAATGCAAGCGATGTTCTTTTTGAAAAAAATAGGAAAAAAAAATGGTGAAGGTGCTGTTCCTTCTAAAAGGAACACCAAAAACGATAGAGTTGCTGATTCTTCGAATAGTAAAGTGCAAATACAAAAAAAATATGTATAGAGAATAACTTATGCTAACAAACAAAGGAAGTACATACGAAATGTAAAAACAGGTGAATCACTTAATGAATCACAGGTGATAAAGATTTCTCTTCCTCCTCCAAATTTTGCATGTCGGAGTCTTCGCGGAGTTGCTGGTAGAAGGACTCCTGAGTAAGTGATTTGCGGTAAAGTCGAATTCGGTGGCCATTTGCCTTGAAGGTATGTCCAAATTCGTCAATGGTGATTAGAGTAATGGTGCCATTATCATGTACCTTCTGGATTTCATATGGCCCCAACCAACGAGTCTGAAGCTTCCTGGGAAAATCCTGAAACCTGGAATCGTATAGGAGAGCCCAATATGTTTCGTGGAAGACTTTATTTTTAATGAGAGCGTCATGCCATTTAGCTTGTTGCTGTTGGATTAGTGCAGTGCTTTAAAGGGCAGAGAGCTTGATTTCATCTAGCTCATTGATATGCTGTAATCTATTAATCTGTGCCTCGGTTAGATCTAGACCGACTTCTTGTGCTATTCGCAGTGTTTGAATTTCGAATTCTATGGGAAAAATGGGTTCCTTTCCAAACACCAATTGGCATGGTGAATAGCCGGTAGTGCTTCTCCATGTTGCTCTGTAAGCCCACAAGGCTTCGAGTAATCTTGCAACCCAATCGCGTCTATGTGATGCAATGGTTTTTGTTAAGATTTCTTCTATTATTTTATTGCTACTTTCTACTTGACCATTTGCCTGTGGGTGGTATGGAGTAGTAATTTTGTGCTGGATATGATAGTTTTTTAGTGTTGCAGCAATCTTGTTACCAACAAACTTTGGTCCACCATCTGTAATTATATCTCTTGGAAGCCCATATCACACAAATATAATGAATAGGAACTGTATGACGAAATCCTCTGTAGCTCTCAACAATGCCTCTGCTTCAACCCATTTGGTGACATATTCTATTGCTACCAAAATATATGTTTTCTGGTTCGATGATGGGTTAATTGGACCAACAAAATCGAGGGCCCATCGCTCGAATGGTTCAATAACTAACTGTGGTTTCAGGGGCATTTCGTCGGACTGACCGGGGTGTCCTGCTCTTTGGCAACTGTCACAAGCTTGAAAAAACTTCTTTGCATCTTTGAAGATCGTGGGCCAATAATACCCTATTTGCAGCACCTTATGTCCAGTTCTCCGATTGGCGAAATGTTCGCCACATGGTTCGTCATGACAAGCTTTCAAAATTTCAAAAATTTCATCCTCGCAGACGCATCTCCTGATGTGCATATCTACCCCTGTGTGGAACAGGTAGCCCCAATCCAAGAAAATCAAACACTTCACTGGACAATCTGTTTTCGTTCATTGGGGTCAGATGTTTCGGTAATTTGCCTACTGCTAAGTAATTCGCAACATCAGCATACCAGGGTGTTTTAACAGTGACAACAAACAAATTCTCATCTACAAATTTATCTTCAACTGCTGCTACATCCACTGGTTTTGGCATTCATGAGAGAAAGTCAGCTACAAGATTTTCTTTTCCAGGTCGGTCCTTGATTGTAATATCGAATTCCTACAATAAAATCAGCCATCTAGTTATCCTACCATTTGTGATTGGTTTATTTGCTAAATATTTTATGGTAGAGTGATCTGTATACAAGATAATAGGATATCCCGTAATGTAATGCCTGAACTTATTGAAAGCATGTATTACAACTAGAAATTCCTTTTCAGTAATAGTATAATTCAATTCAACAGGAGATAAGTTCTTGCTAATATAATAAATTGCATATGGTTTTTTATCTTCTTCCTGCCTAAGGATTGCTCCAATAACTGTATCTGAAGCATCTGATGAAATTTGAAATGGCAGGTCCCAATTTGGACCTCGAAGGACTGGAGCTGTTGCCACAAGCTTCTTCAGATCCTGGAAAGCACGGTCACATTTTTCTGTCCAAAGAGAATCAAAATGACCTGTCAGGGCATATAGAGGTGCAGCAATATGCGAAAAATGTTCTATAAATATTCTATAATAACCAGAAAATCCAAGAAAACTGCGTACCTCTGTTTGAGTGGTAGGAGTGGGATTAACAAAATTATTTGAATTTTGGCTGGGTCTACTTGTATGCCAACTGCTGAGATATAATGGCCTAGAATAAGTCCTTCAGTCATCATCATATAACATTTTTCATGGCTCAAGCAAAGCCTGGTGGCAATGTAGCACTGTAGGACTTTTTCCAGTGTGTCCAATGCTGGGTCAAAATCGTCTCCATATGGTGTAAAATCATCCATGTATACTTCGAGCCCTTCATTTATTAAATATGAAAAGATGCTGAGGATAGCCCTTTGAAATGTGGCAAGAGCATTGCATAAGCCAAAAGGTAGGACTCTGTAGGCAAATGTTCCCCAAGGACAAGTAAAAGTGGTTTTGTCTTGGTCTTCAGGGGCAATCTGAATTTGATTGTATCCACTGAAGCCGTCTAAGAAAGAAAAGAATTTCTTTCCTGCCAAAGTGTCTAATACTTGGTTAATGAATGGAAGGGAAAGTGGTTCTTTTGTGTTGCTTTATTTAGTTCTCTATAATCTACACAAATCCTCCACTTTCCATTCTTCTTTGGTACCACAACAAGTGGAGAGACCCATTTACTATCGGAGATAGGGTAGATGAAGTTCACATCTAAAAGTTTTTGAAGTTTAGCTTTTACAACGTCTTTTAGATGAGGATTAAGTCTCCTTTGTGGTTGGCGAACAGGTCTCGCATATTTTTCTATGTAAATGTGGTGTGTACATAACTGGGGATCAATTCCTTTCATATCAAGATAGTCCCATGCAAATGCTTCTTTGTATTTCCTCAGTAGTTGGATGAGCTTCTCTTCTTGTTCATAAGTCAGGTTGGAATTAATGTTTAAAGTCTTCCTGGCTTAATTTCTACAATTTTGCTATTTGAGATAGAGGTAGTAGGTATTGTTTGATCATGTGTATCTTTAAGAGGATCTTCTTCTAATTCATTATCAAATGTTGCTTCTATCATGTGACATTATATGTGGGATTTGGGTTCAGCTTGGCTAATAAATTGTTGATGGCATCATCTTCTGTTTGGTCTTTGAAATCGAGGGCTTCTTCTATGGTTAATGGAGATCTAATATTTTTGGTGAGGTATGATACAAGATGCTTGCTAGTTTTTGTTATTGTGACCCTTGGCTGCGCTGGGGGGTATAAAGCTAGGTTCTTGATATTCCCCCCCCTAGTTATGGTCATACTGCCTTGTCGATAGCCAATATAAGCATCGACAATTGCCAGCCAAGGTATGCCTAAAATCAATGGATGTCCATTAAGTCAGTTTTTGGGGTTTATTATCAGAAAATCGGCCGGATACTCCCAGGAGTCAACATATACCATGACATCATGTAGTGTGCCTTCTGGCCTAACCACAGATCGGTTAGTAGTTCTAGTAAGGTGGAGGTCGGTTCTACTGATGTGATGCCTAGTTTTTAGCAAGTGGTGGTTGTTAAGATATTAATTGTAGCTCCTAAATCAACTAAGGCATTTGAGAAGGTTTGTCCATAGATTTGTACAGTTACTATTGGATTTCCTGGGTATTCGTATTTAACAAGTGTTTCTTTTCCTAATAATAAGTCAGATAGAGTACCAACTACTTGGACTTTTCGGTTATTTGTTATTTTCCTCCTTGGTTTATTTATACGTAGCTCTTTGATAGTCTTTGCATATATCAAAATGTCTTGAATAGCTTGGAGGAGTGGGATTTTTATGTACAGATTTTTTAATTCTCCCAGAATGTCAAAATCAGGATATTGTATAGGTCGAGGTATAATTAATCGTTCTGGGAATGGGGGAGAGGATGTGGTTGCTTGATTGTGAATTTGTTGTCTGGTCACATCCTCTTCCTCTGGCAGTTGTTCTATAGGTAACTGATTTTCAACTTGAGCAGTTTTATCTCCCTCTGTTTCAATGATGCGCCCAGATCTTAATTGAAAGTCATTACACTCCCTTAGATCGGTTCCTATCTCTAGTGTTTCAATTATTTGAATAGATTGGACCGGTCTATTATTAGGATTAGGGTTGGGTTGGGTTGGGAGTTGCGGTCTTAAATTAGACTGGGGGTTTTGCTGTAATGCTGGCAGTGTAGGTTGAGGGAGCAGAATAGTTCCTACTAGCTGATTCATCGATCTTTGCCAGTTTGTCTGCCAGGCTTGACTCTGTGAAGTAGGAGGGGTCCATGTGCTGGATATACATTGTTTTGCCAATATGGTGGGGTATAGGGAAAATTTGGCTAATTGGGTTGGCTTGCTTGATTTGGCCATGGAGATGATGAAGGAAATGATTGCTATGACCATTTCGCGTAGGGAGGTTGTTATGAAACCAGCTCAAGAAAAGATAGAAAAGATAGATCAATGCCTTAGAATTCAGCCTCTTCGAGGGGGAAACCTCCTTTACATTACATAAATGAACAATTCTTGAATGATTCAAATGAAAAGACCTCCTCTATATATATAGGAGTCTAAGGGACCATAACATAATCAGAGCCTACATAACAATAATAATGCAAGGGCACAATAATAATAATAATGGGGTTCTATGGGGCACAATAGTAACAATATGGGCACTACATGGGTACATCAATATAATAAGTGGGTTGTACTAATAACAATAAGGGGTTACACTAGTAGTATAGGGGCCTAACATGCCCCTCTCCTTCAAAAAGCGTTGCCCTCAACGCTTGAGTAGTTCTTGATGCTTCTGTATAAAATTCTTGTCCTCCCATGTGGAATCTTCAGCGGGTAAGTTCTTCCACTTGATGAGATACTCTGAAATTGATCGATTTTGTAGCTGTCGGGTTCTTGTTTCTGTGACTGCTCCCGGTTCCAATATGGTTTTTCCTTCCTCTTCAATTTCTGGCAATATTGTTTGAATGTCATGATTCCTGTCTCTGTCACGATCTCTATGCTGGTGATGAACACGATCACGATCTCTCTCACCATCCTTGTCCCTCTCTCTCTCCCTGTCTCTACTAGATTTATGAGGGCTCCTGCTGCAGCTGTGGCTGTTACTATGCTTCTTTGAAGATGAATGCCTATGCCCTTCCCACCGTTCCTTTCGATCAGGGGAGCTACTCTCTGAGATGCGACTATTATTTTTGTCATTGTCAGCTGCTTCATCCATTAAACCAAATTCAGCTTTCAGTTTGCTTCTGTGAGTAGATACTTTCCTTTCAATTTCTTCTGAATTGTTTTTGCCACATTCTTCAAGAGACTCACGATACTCCATTACTGCAACTTCCAATCTCCATAACTTTTGCCTGTGTTCTCCATTCATTCCAGTATCGATGACTGCAGGAAAGCTATTCTCCACAGCCATTTCTTGTTCTTCACCTTTTCCCTTGCCAGAAAGACTATCCTCACTTGAGGAAGAATAACTCAAACCAAGACCTCGAGGATCCTGCTTGTCTTCAGCATCACTTCCATCATCCTCTCAAGCCCATTGGGGAACAGGTAAAACAGGATCCATTCTCCCAGACTTCTTAGCAAATGGTTTTAAGTCTGGCACCTGTCCCAGGATCGTAACCTGGGACAGGTGCTAGACTTCTTAGTCGTTGATCTATCTTTTCTGGCAAGATAGAAAAGATAGCAAATGGTTTTAAGTCTGGCACCTGTCCCAGGATCTGGCACCTGATCAAAGACAGATTAGAACCTCTTTGGTGTAATTCAGGAGTCTGCAAAAAGGCCAACTTCCTCAGATCATATCTCCGAAAATATCCCGCGAAACGCTCCAAAAATCGGACCCAAAGTTCAGCACCAAGTCTTATCAAATGGGTTTTTTTTGCGACTTATGAAACGTCACAGAAAAAAAGTTATAGCGAAAATGCCACGATGACCTGTTTGGAGCAGCGAAACCCTAGAATCCAAAGTTCTGATACCAAATGTTATG
>APFE031400437.1:25140-56757 GCA_000404065.3 Pinus taeda
GTATTGCCAACATTTCCTTCTCATAAATAGCTTGCTTGATATGTAGCAGTAAAAATACCCAGTCACCTACATCAAAACATTTTTTACTACGATGTTGATCTACCTATTGTTTCGTTTGATTTTGCATCGAAGTGGCATTATCATTTAAAAGTTGGAGAACTTGTTGTTGATGCTCGATGTGATGTTTCACTGCTTGAACCTTCTTCTTCTTGATATGTCCTTCTATGTCTAGAGTTTGTGGAGTGACAATTTCTTCCGATCCTTTACAAGATATGGTCAGATTCATTTCTTGATGTTCGATGTGATCTTCTATCTCGATAGTTTGAGGGGTGGTAATTTCGACCAATGAATTACAAGATATGGTTGGATTCATTTCTTCTTTCTTGATGTGATCTTTCACTTCTTGCACCTTTTTCTTCTTGATATTTCCTTCTATCTTGAGAGTTTGAAGAGTGGTAATGCTTGCCAATGCTTTACAAGATATGGTCTGATTCATTTCTTCTTTCTCTGGGGTGGGGTCCTAGCGTATATCTTCTTCTTTTGATGTTTCTTGATCATTTTCTTCTTCCTCTTCATACTCTATGTAAAATAATTTCTTCTCAACACACTTATGACCTTTAGTACATTTGCTATCACAATTGTAACAAAGCCCTTTTTCTCTTTTTTCTTCCAATTGTTGTGGTGTAACCCTTGTAGGTTGTTGAAGACTAGGAGAAACAACACTTCGATCTTCATAGCTGTGAGGGGTAGAATTCATTTTTTCCATAATTTTGCTTTCTAGTATGTCACAAAGCCCTTTTACTCTTTCCAGTTGTTATGGTGTTGCTCTAAAGAAGGTGTTGCTCTTTGTATCCTCATAATGTGCTATCATTTCCTCTGTGAGAATTGACCACGTAACAAGTCGTTTACGAGAACAAAGCCCTTTATACCATAGAAATTGATCCGGTTCTAAATATGAAGATGTAATACATACCTTTTGTAATAGTGGTACACCATGTAGATCAAAATATTGCTCCATCTGATGTATCCAATTTACCGGATCCTTGCCATCAAACTTCCTCATCTTGCTTTTTCTTGATTTTAGGAGCTCAATCTTGAAATGGCTGTAACTCTATACTTTCAGATCTTTAAGTTCTGAAACTATGACCTGTAGTAGTCCTCTGTGTCATCTTTCCAGTGACACCATTCTGACCCCAATTAGATTCTCCAATGAAGAGTTATGCCAAATCTCCCACAGTGACCTGATTATAGACTAATTCAGTAGAGCAAACTTGTACGACATGCCACGTGTCCCTGTTTTGACCTTTGGCTCTACAAAATATAAAAAAGAAACTACAGCCTATCCTCTTTCTATACCTTCTTATGAAATTTCAATCTGATGCTCAGAGAGAAAGTTATGACGATTTTCCCCAGTTCACCTGTTTTGAATGTAATTAAGGATTTTGCAAAAGGACCAACTTCCTCAGATCATATATCTGAAAATATAGCGCAAAAAGCTCTGAAATTTGGACCCGAGATTTATCACAATGGCTTCTCAAATGGGTGTTTTTTTCAACTTCTGAAACGTCGTAGAAAAAAAGTTATAGCGAGAATTCCATGATGACCTGTTTGGAGCAGCGAAACCCAAGAATCCAAAGCTCTGATACCAAATGTTATGAAACCAACTCAAGAAAAGATAGAAAAGATAGATCAATGCCTTAGAATTCAGCCTCTTCGAGGGGGCAACCTCCTTTACATTACATAAATGAACAATTCTTGGATGATTCAAATGGAAAGACCTCCTCTCTTTATATAGGAGTCTAAGGGGTCATATCATAATCATAGCCTACATAACAATAATAATGTAAGGGCACAATAATAACAATAGTGGGCTTCTATGGGGCACAATAGTAACAATATCGGCACTAAATGGGTACATCAATATAACAAGTGGGTTGTACTAATAACAATAAGGGGTTACACTAGCAGTATAGGGCCTAATAGAGGTTGATTTTACCTTATTGTATTATATTGTTGAGCATGATATTGTGGAGGCTGAAAAGAAGAAGTTGAGTCTGAAAACATACCTGATTGTCGCGGCTGCCATTGATAGTGCTGATTGAGTAGATACACGAATTCTGGCTCTTCTTCTAATTCCTTGTATACTACTTTCAATCCAGGAAGTGAGGGATAGCTCTCTGTAGAGTGGTCTTTTGTACAAATGGCGCAAACTTGGACTGCATCTAATGGACACTCCTTATGGCTGTGTTTCTTTCTGCATCTAGGGCAGAAGATTGCCAAATTCTGTTCTGCCTCTGCTTGCTTTTGTTTGGCCTGCATAATATCAAGTTGTGTTGTCATTGTCCCCAATATGTCAGTTTTAAAATTTTCTATTAAATTTCCAATTTCTGAACGAGTTACTCCTTTTGCTGAAATTTTTCTATCTCTTGCATACCGATCATGTTCTGCTGGTTTTAGTCTTGTGCTACCTCTCGAGCTCCTGATACATAGATTAATAATGTCAGCAAAATTTTCCTGATAAATATCTCCTTTTCCCATAATATTTAGTGTTTCAATCCATGGTTCCTTCATTCCCCTAATTAATGCTGTTTTTAATACATTATCAGGTAAGGCTAATGATGCATAAGGAGATCTTTGAAGATTATACTAGAAACATTCAACATACTCTTCTAATGTTTCATTCGGTCTAGCTATCATCTGAAATATTTCATCTTTTAACTCTCTAGACCTGCAATAACCTGATATTTTTTTAGAAAAGCCTCTTTCATTTGGTCCCAGTTATTTATAACACCACTGTCCAATCCCATAAACCATCTTAGAGTAGCCCCTTTTAATGTAGAAGGAAATAATTTCAGTTTCTGGGGATTGGTGGTATAGTCATATCCTCTACACAACACATTGAATTCAAATAGGAATACATCCAGATCTTCTGATGTAAGGCCATGGAATGTAGGGATATGTTGGAGAGGAATTACTTTCATAGGTGCATTAGCTGTAGTATCCACAATGGGGTATTGCATTGTAGAGGTTTGGGTGTTTGGCTGGTTCTGGGCCATTTGGTCAAATATATGCCAATAACCTTATGGGATATCTAGGAGGGTATTCCTAGGTTGTCGAGGGGAAATGGCTTTAATGGGAATGGCCTTAACAATACTTCGTTTATCTGTGATGATGAGAGTGCCTAATGTCTGGGAGGGTTTAGGTTCTTGAGTTTCTTCAACTTCGTTATGAATGATTTTTACAGCACTTCCGTTATCTGGGCTGCTTAATGGCTGAATTACCCCAAGAGGAGATCTTGGTTCTTCAGTCTCTCTTGTTTCTCCTCTTCCTTCACAGAGGTTGCTAAGGTTCCCTTCTTGCAATGATTTTGGGCTAGAATTTTCAATTTCTTGAAAATCTTGCTCTTCGGTTTGACTATGCACCTTAACAAAGGCTACAAATGGTGATCCTATGTCCTGAAGGGAACCAATAGGTTGTTTAGAAGTAACTTTTCTAGGTCCTACTGAAGGCTGATATTATGCTTTCTTAAGGATTTCGTCTATAAAGGTCGATCGACCAAGGGTCACTGGCCCCTTAGCTTTATCAGGCTTGGGTAGGGGTTTGGGATTCTTTTCTAGCTTTTTCTGCTTTGTCATGCATAGAAATCAATTGCTAGGTTCTACCCAAACAAAACAACAACAAATCTGCAGGAAAGTGGGCAGGGGAGCAGGGCTATTACATACTCCACATGTAGGTTCTTACCTTTCGTTTTTAAAGCCCAATTCTTTCCTAATAGGTTCTTACACTACTCTGAAAAGGAAACAAATGGCTACACTCTTCCCCGACAACGACGCTAGAATGTCGAGCCATAAAAAGGGTCTTTTTCACCTCTATTTACCCCACATTAACTTATCAATCCAGGAACGATTTGTTATCTCAAAGAGTGTACTCAGTTTGAGGCTGTCATTTGTCAGAGTAATGCTAGTAGTATAGTGCTCAAAATACAAGGATAAATGAATGCTCAACACAAGATATACTTACAGCAAAGCACCTTAACACTTGAATCATGCATTCAGAAAACTAAAGAAAATTATTAGTCAAGGGTATAGTAACAGTAACTCATCCCTCTGTAAACTGATGTAGCTAAAGATAATTAAGGAATAGATCATCAACCTGGGAACTAGACAAAAAATGTTTGCGCTCACTACAGTCTTAGATCGTTCTGTACACCAAAGCAACGATAACGCAAATAACAGGAAATGGAACAACAACTAGGAAATGGAACAACAACTAGTAAATGTAACAGTGACTAGGAAATGGAACAACAACTAATAAGTGTAACAACAAC
This sequence comes from Pinus taeda, assembly GCA_000404065.3. Taxonomy (NCBI): domain Eukaryota; kingdom Viridiplantae; phylum Streptophyta; class Pinopsida; order Pinales; family Pinaceae; genus Pinus; species Pinus taeda. The sequence continues at coordinate 29,468 of APFE031400437.1, forward strand.
TAGTTCTTATAAACAACAAAACCTTAGTCTAAGGAAATAAGTGCAGCAATTGTATCCTACAGAAACTAGATGACAATCTTTACTCTAAGAATAAATTGAACAACAAACAAAAATAGAACGACAACTGATTAACAATGAAATATAGAACAACGCTTAGAGTCAAATGTAAATGTACAATGAACCAAGATAAATAACACACACGGCACGCCTTAATATTGAGAAAAAGCAGTAATCTGACTTCGATACCACAAATATCAATCCCAGTTATAAAGAATAACGATTGTAATTCGTAATGTAACAACAATGTCAGTTGAACAACAATCGCGATTAAGTGTAAACCATAGATGAATACCGTAATACCAACTTACGAATGTTACAACACGGTTACTCTGTAATTGAACAGTAGTAGCATTCTGTAAGGACCAACAATGTTTTATCAATGATTAAAGGAACAACAATGCGCTACAAAGTCAGAATGAACAATACGACATTCCTGTCACAGAGAACGATATTACTCAGTCGAACATAAATCCAATATAACAGAACCGTGATGTAAAATAACAAAACACATTAGATTACCGAACAAAGCTGATAATGAAAACCACACAATAATTTGAAGATAATGGTACAGGAGAAAGTGTTCAACCAGGGCCGAGCCCTTAGCCTCCAGGGACACACTGCTTGAGATTATTCCAGGATCAAAGATGGAACAACAACCAGATTTATATTAAAGCATCAAAGCAAAGTTACCGTGGCTCACTTATCAACGAGAGTCGATGATCAAAGTTTCAAATACAAAGGAAAGTTACATAGAAAATAACAACAAATCGTCCCCCTGGGCTAGCAGTGCTGCCCCTTTTTATAACAACCGAGCGTAGATATCAATGATGGAAAAATAGTTAAGATATTGATCCCTCAGGATCAAAGGATCCTGAGGGATTCACCAAACTGTTAATTCCTAGTTATCCATTTGTTCTCTTGCGTCGATTCGATATCTCCTTTTCCTTTCCTTGGCTGATACACTTTAATTTGGATCGCCTTGTTTGCATGTGGTTGCCTGCCAAAGGGACAACAGTTAAATTTACCCTATCTTTTTCTTTGGGACGACAATCTTTCGTTTTTCCCTTTTCCTGCATAAGAAATGGCAATTATTAGTATTTTTGTGTTGCGTATAAATCCCATAGATTTTATCATGATTTCTTATTATCTACCTAGTTCATGATGTAAAGAGGTTATGAGTTTTTAAAGAAAAGATGACCAAATAATCAATAAAAACAGACCTTCTTCAGTACTCCACAGCATCTACCTCTCTTAAACCATCATACGTAGGCAGATATCTCGCTTCTATCGATACACATCGTAGCGATCTTGTCATCATATTACAATTCAGCGTGGTTACCTCATGTAACCATTTCTTCCATCGTTCTATCTCCTCATCTGAACCTAAAGTACAAGAGCTTTTGCGCTCGCATGATATCTGTCCGTCTGCGGTGGGATTTACCCAATCTTTCTCTCGCGTGGTTAATTTTATAGATGCAGTCCAAATTATCATCACTTTCATAGTCGCGCACTGGCTCTGTATAGTGCGATCCTTCTGCAGGGTCCAAGGGTATAACTACACGTAGAAACTTCTTCTCAAAAATCATCTTGCGCTTCTTCATATTAATCACCCCATTCATGTCAATGGCCCAATCAATTCCTAAGAGCGCGAGGTAGGGATTGCTGTCATCAACAATCTCTATTACTTCAAAGTCTGCTAGTGCGCTTGCTCCCTCAATATCCACGATGATTCCCTGCAATCTCCCCATAGGTATTATCTTTTGCTGGTTCGCCATTCGCAACTGGATAGGAGACCATTGTAGTGTAGGCCTCCCCATGCGCTCCCATGTCTGCTTCACAAGAACGTTCGCATCTGATCCTAAGTCCATAATTACTTGGTCCATCTCATATTCTCCAATCTGCGCGGTTAGCCTCATTTCTCTCCTTGTTCTAGTCTTGTGTTTTCCAATCTTACAGACTACGCGCGGTTCTTCTGGCGCGGTCCCAGTGCATTAGTTAATGAGCTCCTGCAATCCTTTTACAACCTTACTGTCACACAATAGCTTCATGCATGTTTCCAGGAATGTCATAAGCATAGATGGGTCCATTTCTAGCTCTGATCTATATTTGATTTCTGAAGTGGAGGCATCAGCGAAGCTCTTCTTAGCTTCCATGAAGGTTTCCGTAGTGCACTCCAAATCAAACTCTGCTTCTTTCTTCGAAGCCTTACGAACCCAAGTACTATCTTCAGGTTGTTTTCCTTTATCACCCCCATCGTGATTCCACTTCAGAGCACAATGTTCACATTTGGATCTTCCTCGCGTGGCTCAGACCTCATCATCTACAGGTTTTGAGTCAGGGGAGGTGGTAGCGCTCCCTTGTCGTGTATCCTAGCTATCAGCGTAGGAAAATCCTCCATCTCATGATCAAACAACGTACAATACAAACATGATGGGTGCGTTGGATTTGTACAATCGCAATCATAATGTCATGGCCCCTTGAAATTGTAGCATATCAGCTGTTCGCGACCTCTTCTAGGTCCTCCTCCACCTCAGCCTCATCTGCGCCTTTGAAATCTGGTTCGTGCCACTCCTACATTCAGGTCTAGGTGTCGCATTTTAGCCTGAAATCTATAGGTGGGAGTTCTATCCATTATTAGCTCATAGCTTCTACAAGTGCACTCATCATGTCCAATCGATCTACAAAAATTATATAACAACTGTTGCGAATTATGCATGTACTTCTGTAACAAATGGCAGTTGTCCGTAGCATGCTTTCCTCTTATTTGATAAATTGCGCACCACAAAGCAGGTGCTGCACTAGGTCCTTCTTACGCTTCCAGCCTTAATGACATTGGTCCTCCTCTTGCGAGGTAATTCACGAACATAGGGCAGTGGTCCTTATCATGACCCTAACCCTTGCATTTTACACACCGCACCTCTTTGCGCACTTCTGGTCGGGCTGCCCTGTCTTATTTCAAACTCTGCATCTCAAGGCATAAGTTTTTCAACTGCACATGGATTTGATGAACTCCCAAGTTAGGATCCTGCATCGAGGTTTCATGCAACCTCATCGCGATCTCCAAGGCCTCTACCTGAGTGGTTAACCTCTGTTGCAACATCGTGTTCCTCAAATGTGGCGTTAGCGATGCTACAAACCATTTGCGGTGTTTTCCATCTGTCAAAGTCATATTAACTTCGCGAATCGTATACTTCAGTCTTTGATCCAGTTCCCAAGGAGTCTCGCCTGGTAGCATTGTGATCTCTTTGAATCCATTGATCGACTGTGCTTCTGACTTCGGCCTGCTAATTTCTCTGTTTAGCGCAATTTGGATATCCATGATTCCCACATTCGGATTGTCATTAGAATGCTTAATATACCAGGTCAGTGCGCAATCCTACAGAGTGTTGACCAGCGTCGCTTTCTTTATATTATCATCTGTAACTCCCTATGCTTCCCATATGGCTCTTATCACAAACCAAAACTGGTTCGGATCTTCATTTCCTACTCCCTTGAATAGATGAAACTTTATCGTGCTTGCCATATTGACTTGCAGTGGTGGCGGAGGTGGTACGGGCAAAGATGGAGGTGAATGCGGTGAAACTTGTGGCGATGTGGGTGGGGGTGGTATGCACGGAATCCTTTGCCTTATCAAATGGATCACACTTCACCGCGAGACCTTTGTAAACTCTTCCTCATCCCCTCGTGGAGGTGAAATCAAAGGGCTATTCTTTGGTCCCTTACTTCCTTCATTTCTGTAGGTTTTTCCACTTCGCGTAGCTTTGGACATCAAGGTAATTACATAATCCTCTTTTCACATAATAACATTTTAATCCAAGTATTTAGAGACTTTACGTACTTACCTCGTGGTCCTTTAAGAAAGTGTTGCTTTGCCTTGCTATAGCTAACTGAAGTATCTACCGTGAACTCAGTAATGAATCCTCCTATAATTCGATCGAGCTAGTGATCAATGGGGCACATGATCTTATCTTCTAATGCTTCCAATCCACGCACCAACTCTGGGGTCCACACAATAGGATTGTCAAGTTTCCACCTTCCTTGGCTATCTGCTAGCTTCGTGATCCACTCATACAACTCAGCAGGGAAAGACGTGAAAAAGATTTCATGGATTTCTGTGTACAGGTAGCAGTCTAACCACTCTTCTTTTGTCAGTCGCGGATTCCTATTCTTCTATGCCTCAAACTCGTGAATTCTTTTGTCCAACCAACCTTCAATTTCCTTCTTAGTTGGATTCCAATGATACGACATCAAACATCTCTATGTAGATTCTGATCTCAGCAACGGAACCATTTTTTAGCTTGAGGGGGCCTGACCCAGGTTCGGAGTTAATTAGCAAAACAAATCCCTGTACTACTGGCCCTTTCGGCAATAGCCCATGGAGCACGGATTGAGGTCTCACCCGAAGTAGTATGGGGGGATGTTGGAACTAAGTTTCCGCACCCTTGAGATGTCTGAGGGGTCGGTTTAGTCCAACTGTGAATACCTTCGTGCAGGTCACTTCGCGCACTATCCTGACCTGTGGTACCTTCGCGATCCATTATAATCACCTTCACGCAGCCCTAACCAGGGGCTAAGGTTATTTCGTGCTGCCCTAGCAATGATTTGCACTACTTCCCCAAGTTACACTGCGTATCTTACTTATCTTATTATAATAGTTAGTTATCTTCGCGTAAACAGATACTTTATCTTATTTTCACTTTATCAACACATTCATATAAGTTTGCACATCAAATAAACAATAGATATGCAATTTATATCCGATACATCCAATGCACAAAACAAGAAAAAGATACACATAAATGATGTAAAATTTCTCTTTATTACTTATCCAAATGTTACAGACTCGACTCGCCTCGTGCATTCAGATGCAGGGGTCCACACACTCATCTGTGGACTACTAGGCCTCTGTGCACTCAGTTGCAGAGCCTTCTCCTACTCTATGACCCAAAGACACGACTCTACACTTAAATAAGACTCAATTATTCATCCTTCCTTCATGACTATCATTTTCTATTTACAACTTAAAGCCTCACTCTATTTATACAATCCCATGGTCTGCAGACCATTGGTAGATTTCTAATGCTGACATTACATTACAAAAATGAGGGTGGACAACCCTATGACTCATTTACAATATTTGCGCTCCGCGCCCACAAAACTCAGAGTCTTTACATCGGATTTGGTCAAAATCTGGGCTTTAAGCCCCAAAACTTGCCATGGGGGAGTGCCCAACATAGTCTTCCTCCAAATTCCATCCAGAACTAGAGGGGGTTTAAGAAATTTTTCCTTGAGAAATTTCCTGATGACAAGACCCCTCCATGTTCTTGAAAGAACTAGGTAGTCTCAAGATGGAGCAAAAGTAAAAAGTGAAATATTTTAATCACATGTTTCACCGTATTTTGAATAAGTTCCCAACAAACATTAAACCTCGTGACTCCATTACCATTGATTATTACACTTTTGCCTTGCCAACCAACATTGCGCAGTTTGTAAAGAGAAAGGAATTGCACACAATTGGTGTCATTATAGATGATGAGCTATCCAAAGAATCCGAAGACACAAGTAAAAGGTCTCAAGCCTCCATAAGCAAGCCCAAAGAGAAATAAACTATTAATCTTGAGAGATTGACCCGTACTATGAAGACTTTGTCAAATGAGTTGACGAAGCTGAAACAAAGATCAAGTGAGACCACTGTGAGCAACAAGCCTCCCAAGTTCAACCTGTTAAGAAGGAATGCAAATTCCAATAGTAGCAGCAACCTACCAACTAAGTCTATGCAAATCTCAAATGTTGTATTGAATATTGAAAGCATGGGAATAGACCAATATTATTTGTATCATCAAGAATATCATTCCGAGAAAAAATGCCCACAATGGAATCATGCCATGAGCGTTTTTGCTACGCATTTTGTTGATGTGGTAATGGTTGATGAACAGATAGAGCCTGTAGAAGAAAAACAAGAAGACGCTGCAACTGAAGAGACTCCAAGTGTGGGGAAAATAATGAACATGTTCAATTGCATACTCACATCCCAAAATAGTATGGTTGAAAAACAATCTTCGAGTGATTATTTGGAACAAAAGGAGACTAATTGGTACAATATGAGAAGCCAAGGCCTGGTCACTAGACTAGAGTTAACGAAATAGAAACTCAAATAAAATATGTTAAGAAAGATCAATCCAACTGTCATCTCAACATAGAACACTCAGAGCAAGTTTGGGAACGCAACTACAACGAAAATTGCTTCTGTAAGTAGTAAGAGTAAGATCAAAATTTTGGAAGTCACAAACCAAGTCATGGCCCCAGTCACTTCAACAATTTGTCTCACTTTGGATTACAATATAATTGAATACATGAAGAAGGCTAGCGCAGATATCTCAATTTTTGAACTAACAAAGATCATGAGCCAATGGGAAATCCTCTTACATGCACTTGGGTAGTCCATCATAGGTAATGATGCTTCTTCAAACAAGGGATCTGGTACGTCCTATGGTTCCCTCGAATACGTAATTAATGCTTTGACAATGGATGCAAATACACTATGCCCTACTTTTTTGTTAACTTTTGAAATCTTCATTTTCAATGTACACAATTGCTTGGTTGATTCCGATGCATCGATAAATGTAATTCCATTATTTGTCACCAATAAAATCAACGCAAAATGGGACAAAATAGATGCACAAATCATTCAGCTAGACAAGACTCTTGTCTACGCAGTTGGTGAAATCAAATATGTGGTTATCCAATTATCATCCGATGAGTGAGTCCACTGATGTATCAACATAGTGATTGTGGACATTCCAGAAGCATATGGAGTATTGCTGAGTAGAGATTGGTCCAACAAGCTACAAGGGTATTTTTCTACGGAATGGTCACATTTATGTCTTCCGCACAAGGGTAGAAACAATCATATCCAAGTGATTTCTGAGAGATACATGAAACATACTGTTACTCCCTTGAATGGACATAATGAACCAATGGATTTCACATAACTTATCTTTGACGATTGCTTCCTAGAAACTCAACTGGGGTGCTATCTTGCGCAACCATCCTCATTCCCATCCTCAGTCCCACCAGATACACAGTTGGAGATCCTTCCTAGTCCAACGAATGAAAATGACATTTGTACAGTTAGTAGTGATTGTAATAATAGTACTAGTGTAGTTTCCAGACCTTGTACATATTATATGTGGAATTTGTACTTTGATGGTTCCAAAATGCAGGAGGGCTCTAGAGCTGGTTGCATTTGAATAGGCCCACTGCAGAGAAAACATTTGATCTCTGGTTGCTTGGAATTTGAGTGCACAAAAAACACTGCAGAATATGAGGCACTCATCTTGGGCTTGCAAAGAGACATTGACCTCAATATTATGATCTTAAAAGAAGTAGGTGACTCAGAAATTGTTGTACAACAGGTACATGATACCATACACTATGTGTCACCTTATCTTAAAAGCTATCAACAAGAGGTATGGAATTTTCTTTTGAAATTAAAAGCTTTTAATATTATTGTTATTCCTAGAATGCATAACACAGCTGCAGATGCATTGGAAAATGTTGCTGCTAGGTTGTCACTATTAAGGGACGGTTTTTCTGTTGAAATTATTTATAATCCATCATCCTTCCATGATAATACCACTAATTTACGTGTTTTAAATGATGACCAACATGACCTGCAATTCATGGCAAACAATGATGTTTTCAAGGACACAACAATTGATGAAGACGAGAATAAAAGAACCTTGCCAGATGAAACTATCTCAAGAAAAGGAAATCTCACGCTGAAAGGCGTGGTATCACTAGAAATATGCATGACCTACATAATCGTTTCTGAGGACCCGTTAATGCTAAAGCCCATAGTTCCACGACATTACAGGAGAAGATCAATTTGGGAACAAAAAAATATATGAAGTTTGTTAATATTGGTACCTGCTGTAAACCACAAGTTGGATAAGCCTTTATCTGCTTGTTCAAGCAGTATCGAGATGTATTCACTTGGATGTATGATGAAATTAAAAATTATGACATGCGAATTATCCAGCATGTGATTCTGATAAAAAAGGGGCCAAGCCAGTTCAACAAAAGCTACGGAAGGTACATCTGATGCTTGGTCCTCTCATTGAAAAAGAGTTAAGGAAATCGGTGGATGTTAGGATCATATAGAAAGTGTGACACTCCTCCTATGTATCAAACTTGGTCTCGATATGAAAGAATTATGGGGAAATCCGTTTATCTGTTGATTTTTGAAATGTGAACGATGCCTCAGACAAATATAACTACCCCGTTCTGTCTATGGAGAAGATATTGCAAACAATATCAGGGTCAGAAATGTTTTCTTTCTTGGATGGATATTCATAATACAACCAGGTTCTGGTATTAGAACCTGTCGGACTTAAAACAACTTTGCACACAAAGTGGGACACGTTCGCATTCAAGCGAATGCCATTTGGGTTGATTAATGCTGGTGTTACATTCCAACGTGCCATGGACATTGCAATTTGGGGATTGATTGAACATGTTATAGTGTTTTCCAAACAGAGGTCCGATCTCATATGCCACTTGAAGACAATCTTCATTTTCAAGCGATGTCGCAAGTACGAGATATCTCTTAATACCAAGAAGATTATATTTGTAGCGTCTGAGGATAACCTCTTGGGCCACATCATTGCTAAGAGTGGGATTAGATTAGACTTGAAGAGGTTCAAATAAATTACATAGATTCCCTTCCCACTGAACATAAAATCTATGCAATCCTTTCTAGGGAAACTCAATTTCCTCCGCAAGTTCATTTCCAATTACACTCAAATTGTTAAACCAATATAGGTTATGATAACGAAGGGTTCAATATATAGATGGGACAAAAGGGAAACTGACACTTTTTTCCCATATCAAACAATCTATCATAGGAGCACCTGCATTATACCACCGAGACTTCAACAAAGTTTTTTTGCTCCACACCTTTGCTTCTGACACTTCTCTTGCCGTTGTTCTCACACAAAGGGATGATCATAATAATCAACAACCTATATATTTTATGAGTGTTAGTCTTCAAGGACCTAAAATCAGTTATCTTGCCAATGAAAAGTATGCGTACAAAATATACAAGGCAGTGAAGCACTTTCATCTCTATCTTTTGAAAAATCACTGTATTATCTTTGTTACCCACCCAACAATCAGATCACTGTTTTTCCAACAAGAGCTGGGTGAGAGAAGAGAGAATTGGATGATTGGTATATAAGAATATGACTTAGATTTCACACACTCAAGGGCCACGGTCTATGTCAACTAGCAGCAGAAGAAGTGGACACAAAAGAAGAAGAAGATCTCCTAGGTTGGTAGCAAGAAATCGAAATGTAAAATGTCGAGTGAGCTTCCCCAACTATTGTCATGAACTCTTGGTACACAAATGTGTGCTAATACCTTGAGCGTGGCATCGTGCCCTCCCATCTATCCACATGAAAAAAGAGGGCACTCAGACTCAAAGCATTATCTTACCACTTGGTACATGGGGTGATTTTCAAAAATCACCATAATGGAGTACTAATCAGGGTTTAGAAACACATGATTAAGAGAAAGTATTGCGTGATCTCCATGACGGCCCAATCGGGGGAAATTTTGTGGGTAACACAACAACACATAAAGTCATGTGTGCTGACTTTTACTAGCCTACATTATTCAGGGATGCTTATTCTTACCCCCACAAGTGTCTGGTCTGTCAGAGGTGTATTGGTAGAAATAAAAAGTCAACTTCCCCATTACAAACTATTATGCAGTGGAAGAAACTTTTCAATAGTGGGGCTTGGATATTATTGGAGAAATATTTCCATATTCATCGAAGAAACACCACTATATTCTCATTGCTATAAATTATTTCACACGGTGGATATAAGAAGTTCTTCTCAAACAGGTGAATGATTAGTAAGTTATACTTTCTTTTAGCAGAACATCATTTCCAGGTCTGACATTCCTACTTCACTTGTTTTCGACAATGCAACATACTTTTCTTCGCTAAGACTTTATGATTTTTCATTGAAAAATTGTATTGTATTGAAACATTTAGCTAATTATTATCCGTAGGAGAATGTTCTTGCTAAATTCACAAAAAAAACCTAATCTATATCATAAAAAAGACCATATTCTCTAAGCAACAAAATTGGCACTCTGCTTTGGTAAATTCTTTATGTGCTGACCAAGTCACTCCAAAGACCTCTCCGAACAACTCCCCTTACTTCTTGGTATACGAAAAAGAAGCCATCCCCTCCCGCCCAACATCTACTTGCTTGCACTCCAAATTTCACAAGAATCCAAAGGCAAGCCATGCTTATTAGTGTAGCGTCGGATGGACACCCTTCACAAATTGCAGGAAGAAAGGTTGAAAGAAAAAGAAATATTTGTACTTCATTAGAACCATATCAAGAGGTGGTTCGATAAGAAGTCTGTAGGGAAGAACAACTTCAGTGTGGGTAACTTAGTATTAAAGTGGGATAAATCCCATGAGGACAAAGACAAACACACTAGGTTTCAATCCCCATGGATTGTGCCATTCACAATCCAAGAAAATATTCGCTAGCACGCTTATTGTCTTCAATCACTTGATAGGAAGATTGAATCTCTCACTGTCAATGGCCAAGAGTTAAAAAATTACTTGTAATGATTATTTGGGGCTATGCCCTACATGTGTACATAGTCTTTTCTTTCTTGTTTGTTTAAAGTTTGATTTGTTTCTATCATGTGAATAAGTGTTGTGCTTGAACATGTTGTGGATTCTTAGTATGTGTGTGACCGAACTCTAAAGATTCTTGTGACACTTCAACATTTGGCTAACCTCCTATGCATATTCCTTATGTTTGTTATATATTTTGATCGATGAAGTTCTCACGGAAAATATGATCTATACGTAAGGAGAGTTTTGGCCCAACCATGAACCTATGTCTATTCAGGAAACCTTGTGCCCACAATCAGTTCTTGTGGTTCAGTGTTTTCATGCTTATCCAATCAGTAGAAGAGGAGAAGGGGAAAAATATAAAAAATAAAACCTAAATCAAAGGTCTCTATATGCTTCTCTGAAGGAACAACCTCTTCTGCTCTCAATAAGTGTGGATCCCTCTTCTGCAAAAATGAATAAGTTTCCATGCATAGTCCTCTTTAAAATAAATAAATAAAGGCGAAAAGAGAGAGATGCTTCCTGTACAAAGAGGTGAAGCAAGCAATTCTACCAAGGTACTGTCCAGGCTCGTTGATAGCGGAGCAATGTTTGTGTTCCTATGTGACTCTGCCAAGGTACTGTCTAGGCCTGCTAGTAGTGGAGCATCACTAGAGATGAAAAATTATACTTTGAAAATATTAAGCTTGTGAGGTGCACCACCCTTCCCAACTCGAAACATTGTGACATTGCTGAAGCCTATGTTGTGTTCAACTGAGAAGACATAAATGGGACTGTGTCTATTCATGGGTAAGTGGGAAGACCAAAGTAATATGCACGATGAATCAATACTCACTGAAGAACCAGGGCCCTGCAAAAAAGAAGTTAATCGAGGAAGTGAAGTTGGAATTTTACCAGTGTGTCATGAAGTGTTGTAGCTACTACAACACACTCCAAAATTTTGGCTTCACTCAATTTTGGAGCCTTCTTTGATCTTGCATATTGTTGTTGAAAACACCAAAAATAATTTCATGAGATTTATTGATGTTTTTCTCCCCTTTGTAAGTTGGGTCAACTACCATATTTCGACATGATTGACCAACACACATTTTGCAAAAGCTTGTTCTGATTGTTTCAAGGGTTTATCTTTTTGTATATGAGTTTTTCTAACTATGTAAACATCTGTCACACTCATTCACAAATATTTGAGCATTGTCGAATAAGTGTCATCACGATCGTCCCAAATTCTATCTTAAGTGTCGCACTTATTGTAACTGGTTTTAAAGTGGTCACATGGAGGGAAATGCATTATTCATGTGTCCTAGATGGTCTATGTTGTTGTGTCGTCAAGTATTCTAAGTGTGAGAGCACAGTGGAAGTCTTATCACCGTTCACATCAGTCTAACCAGTCTTATATTTAGCCATTTCTGAGAAGGATTTCCGACTAAGAAAATTGGTTTCAACTGGCCTCCATGAACTATGCACTACGTAGTTCTAGTCCTCTAGCTATGACCTTTCCCATTGGTACTATGCAATGCACATTTCCTTCCTCCCAAGACTGCTGCACTACATATTTTCTGTGCTCAAGCTCCAACCTTAACCTTCAGAATTACACAATCCTTCCTCCCAGCTCGGCCTTTACTACGTAGTGCACAATCACAAGCCTCAAGCTCATTCCCTAAGCCTCTAAACAATGTAATTTCACAGTAGCCCTTCCTCCCTTATCTCCCAGAACTGTGTAATGTGTCCTCTCAGTGCTCATCCCCTCAACCTATCCCATTGGCTCTCAGAACTGCGTAGTTTTATTCCCTCAGTCCTATCTGAACTACACACTGCGCAGTCTTAGAGCTCAAGCATCATCCCTATTTGCTTGAACTATGTAGTCACTAATCCCTCTCTCCCAAACTATCACCTAGTTCCGGCTTAGTTAATGCATTAAAAAGCACTATCTTAGACTAGGGGGTTTTCAGATTGATGTCATCTCGTCATGAGTGAATTGCAGATGCATGTACTATATCACACCATGGAAAGATGATGAAGAAGGAGATCAAGGAGGGAAGCTTTTTGAAAGACAAACTTGTAGCTGAACACACAAGCTAATCAATCAAGAAAAGAAAAAGGGACATCAATTTGTGATTGAAACTCAAGACTTAACATCATTGAAGATTCCTTATCACCAAGTCATACAAAGGTAAGAAGAAGAACATTCTCAAGCAGACACTTGACACTCAACAAAAAAAATGGCTTGACATTTCCACATCATCAAGAAATCCATGTCAGCAGTGTCATGTCTCGTCATGTATTGAGTAGTCACATGTAACACCTTGTGGTCAGTTATGTAACACGTTTCAAAAATGTATTATAAAGTGAAAGTCCAAAGGACATGTGTGGAATAAGAAGAGCCATTTAAAGTTGAAAAGTCATAGGAATTCAAACAATCATGAGGGTAGTCAAAGAGTCACAAGGAAGGGGAAGCATCACCACTTGGTTATATATACTCTCTCATTATATGAGAAAGGGACTTTTCACCTTGGCTCCTCTCGCAAAGCATTAGAGAGATAAGCTAGTTCTTTTGGGGAGAAAGGAGTGGCTCCAATGCTCCACTACTGGAGCTACTGATGTTCCTTGTAAACATGTGCCTTGGAGAGAAACATAGGAAAATTTTCCATGGAGGTCAAGGATTTAAAAGTAAAATTGGTCATTTCTGAGTAGAATAATCTTCAACTACAAAATGAGAACCAAACTTTGTTCAACGCACACTCCCTAGGTGAGGATTTGCAAGCATATATTCTTGAGGAAGTTAAGGTGCTAGAGGAAGCTATGGGTCTAGTATATAATGAAATGTTGATCCTACCTCAAGTGATGACTCCATTTCCCAACATGTTGAGTGAGTTAAAAGAAAGGTAAATGTTAATTAAACTATCATCCTCAATAGTTGATCTCATATGTGAATGAAACATGAAATATCCTAATGTCCCTAAAGGATTGCTGAGGAAAATTGGATAACAACTGAAAAGGATAAAGTTGATGTTAGGATAAAAATGAAATCACATGAGAAGTTGAGCAGAGACATGGACAAAACAATGGTCACTTATAAGAACTTACATAATGGGCTTGAATATCTTATCAAGGTACACAAAATACCTTCCATTGGTGCACTAGGTGAAATGGTATCAAAAGAAGAAGTCAAACAAGAGATTCAAGGAATTTTGGATCTAATAAAGCAAGCTGCTTGTTGTACAGGTAAATCCCCTTTGTTGATAGAGGCGATCCCACTAGCCTAAATGGGGTCTAGCAACAATCAAACAACGCTAACATGCAGGTTCCTAATTGCAAAGAAAATACCGATGATGAGGGCCTACCTCGAATCCAATGCTAGTATTCATAGAAGAGTTGTCGCTCCCGTTCTTTCGCTTCAGCTGGTCACAATCCTCACGATCCTCGTGAATAGACACCTGCACATACAAAGAACAAGACAAATACAAGCAGAAAATCCAAGAAATGCAGCTATGTATTAGTCAGAAAGGATACAACTCAAACATCATTATAAAGACAATCTGAATGGAACCATAATGATAGTCGTCTATTATTATTGATAAACAAAAGAGAATACAACCAAGCTCTGACGTCAAATCCTCCTTTGGCTGGGTGATCAGCAACACATGCCTTGCAAAGCTTGTAAGGGATGGGGAACAAGCATCTCTCTCCTTGGTTACTTGGACATGGATCTCCTCCTCAAAGATGTAGCCTTATGGGGATGAACAAGGCCTCTTGTAGCATGAGCTTAGCAATTCTCAGACTTTGGGACTTAGAATTTGGAGCTTGGAGAGTAGAATTACTAACTAGCTTGTCAAAGGCAAAGGGACAAGCTTATATAGAGGGAGGAGAAGGAGATAGGATCATCCAAAAGATTCATGGGATTGTCCTTATCATTAGGAAGCTTCCATGAGAGGTGGAGAACTACTTCCCTCCTTGGAGATTCGAAGCCCAACTGAACTAACTCAAACTGGAATCAGTTCATGAATAGGTTAGGAAGAACCTTCACAAGTTGGTTTGTTAAAAACTTTACCCAACTGGGTTGGCGCTAGTGTGACTCTGATACAGAGCACCAGTTGGCGCGCCCTCTTTGGAGGATTTCCCCCATTGGCGTGAGTGATACACTGTAGAACAACACCAATGGAAAAAGGGCTATTTTTATGGGTATTTTGCAGAAGGTGTCTTCAGGGCATATGAAGTACATACTCAAGGGGATACAATGCAGGTGTTTTCAGGTTATGTCACTTCTCATAGGTCCCGGAATAGGTCCTCCAATGTGCGGGAGAACGGGTAATATGGACGATGACAAAATAATGTGTAATAGATGTCCCCTAAAGCATGAAGCCCGAGAGAGAGAGGGGTGAAAAGCTTTACAAGAACATGGTCGACTGAAAACACGGCCGCTGGAGAACCTGTACGAAGTACAACTGATATCTCAAGTACATGATGTACATGGTATGGGCGCAGCCATCCATAGCAGAGTACATAAAAATCTGGATCCAAGGTATGGACGCAGCCATCCATAGCAGAGTACATAAAAATCTGGATCCAAGGTATGGACGCAGCCATCTAGTGAGGATCGACGAATAGACTCAGGCATGGTCGTAGCCATCCGGTGAATGAGTCATGTAATGATCATAATAATCCACAAAATGAAACTTGGATCTCAACAGACAAAATCCAGGGTCTTGCGCTCCATCTCGACCCGAACAATGTACAAGTTCAAGAATGCAAATATGGGAGTCGAAGTCGAACATGAAGGAACATCGTCTGATTACCAGTGAATGATGAAAACTGTTAACAGGCGCGAGAGGTACCACCAATAATGACAATGGTCCTCAAGGTACTATAGGTACAATCCACGGCGTGCGAATCAGTGAGCCGGTGTCGAACACCCGTAGAATCATCCGATCGGAGGCCAATGATGAAAACCCCGTGTCGAACACGAAGAACCTACCATTGAGGCATGCAGGCTCCAAGGTACCTGAAGGGAGTCTCTAAGTCAACTTCCTGGATAATGAGCTGAAGTCGACAGGAAGCGACTTTGATCGAAGGTGGGGCATAATGTTTCCCACATCATCGACACGAGACAGAGAAGGATAAAATGTTTTGTGTGAGGTATCAGAGGGAGGTTAAGTATTCCACAGAGGTCAACTTCTCTTGAACATATCAGCGGCACGACAGTGGACTTGGCAGTATTTTACATCAAATGATCAGGGGTCATGGTGACAAGGTGATGAGAAGATGAGTGGTCAAACAGGATAACCCAAACCCACGGAGGCAAGTGTAAAACAAGATGAGATGTCCCCACCTAGACACGAAAGCAGACAAGTGCCATGTTCAAGAGCGACATACTGCCGACACGATCATAATTGTGGTTCCTTTTACCCCACCATCTCTGGTGAGTACCCCGGTTATTTTTGGATGACAAGCTTGACGGGGATAGCATATGCTTGGGAGGCATCATTTTGACGGAATCTGCTGTCATTAAGTTTTAACGAGTCCAACAAAGGAATAACTTGGCGTCTTTTCATGTTTAGAGAGTTTGAAAAGACAGCAGAAAAGAAAACTGCAGGGGTGTCCTTTTTCGTAAAGTTGTGTCTCTCGAGCCCGGAAAAGTATAAAAAAATGCTCGAAAGAACCACCCGATCATTACGACCGAGGAGTACTTTTCATAAGTAGTGATTTCGATCTGAAAAAGTAAAAAAGCGATCAAAACCACGTCGCTTCGTGACCGTTAACGAACCGGAAACGACAAGGGTCCGACAATCTTTTCGTTTTTAAATGGTCAGAAAAGGGTTTAAAGACGATCGCCTCTCATTTCCGTTTAACGAGTCGAGAGGACCAACTCAACATGCTTTTCACGTTTAGAGAGTCAAAAAAGAGCAAAAGATGACTCCACAGTGACTTTTTCGTGTATTTACCGAGTCTGAAAAAGTATAAAATACAACTCGTTTCGCCGCCAAAGTTGCACAAACACCTATTGCTACACAAGAAACCGATGTAAAATCCATTTTAGACACAAATATCCAAAAAATATCCATATTTAGGGGTCAAAAAGTTATAAAATGGTGAAAATGGTAAATCAAAAAATTAATTTTCACTTTTTACCTTTTGAGAGCGACATTAGGGCTTTTGGAGTGCGACCTTCAGTTGGCGATTGCGACAAATCCAGTGGACCATTCGGAGCGCTGTCAGTGTCAGGTAAGAGGTCTTGTTGTTTTCTCCATTTTCATCCATTTAAAATTTTATTTAAATTGCTTTTTCATCCTCTATAGGGAGGATTTCAAATTTAAGGGTTGTGCCCATTGGTGCGGGTTTCGGGCACGGACCCGTGCCAATGGGGCAACTTTCCCAAAGGGCACGCGCCCATGGGTGCGACTGTTTTAGAAACAGTCGCGCCAATGGCCGTGCGGGTTTTTTGGCCAATTTTAAACAAATCTAAACCAATTTCCCTTTAATTTCAAGTTATTCAAGTGTCTAATTTATTGTTTTGGGCTTGTGTTTGCAGGGAAATACGCAAAAATGGTGATCGTGTGGAAAGAACGAGAACATGATCAGGTAGACAGATTGGCCTTGGTAGATGAGGACAGTATGGAGGCACTCAGAGCATGCGGGCTCAAGAAATATCTCCTGCTGTCCTATTTGCGAGCTCAGCCAGAGCTCTTATAGTATTTGGTCAACTTGTGGGACGTACAGGAACAGGTGTTCCGAATACGGGACCAAGTATTGGAGTTAGATGTATTCGATATCTACTTCCTCACTGGATTGTCATGACGGGGGCCAGTACCTTGATTGGCCGGTAGCAGGCCATCTGGAGAGAAGATGGAGGAGGTGAAGGCCCAAGTTTGCCCAGGTGCAAGATACGGGCAGGGCAGCTCGAAGGTGGATATCCCCACCGTTCCGGACTTGACTCTTAGAGCATTTCTGTTCACCATCACACGAGCTGCGGGGGCACAGGCACCCCACGAAGCTATGAAGAACCATCTGATCCTGGCGACAGAGTGCCTTAGTCCGACAGTCTTCAATTGGGTGTCAGCAGTGACGACTAATATGAAGAGGCAACTGACCAAGGCAAAGCAGCGCAAGCTGCAACAGTTCGGATATGGCTCCATCTTGGTAACGTTCTTCTTGGAACATGTGCCAAGCTTCTAGGGCCAAGGGACTTTTGTTCCTGACCCAGCACCTCGAGAGCCGAGGATGGCTCGATGGGCGGCACTGATGCCGAGGGGTGGTGGCAGTCAGTAGATGTCTTTTAGACCTGAGTTTTTTGGGTGGCTTCGCCACCAACTGATTGTGGTGGAGGACTGGCTGTATGCGGGGACAGACTTCACCGGAGACCCTGACCTCCCTCTGCCGAAGGGAGAGGACTGGGACGAGGAGATTGGTATGATCTCATTTTTTGATTTTGTGTTTTTATGATTTTTTTGGTTAGTACATGCTTGTCCTAATGACTTTTATATGCATATGCAGATGTTGGCCCAAAACGTCCGGCTGACATGTCTCCCATTGCGAGGAGACACCCAGCAGCAGTAGTAGTAGGAGCGGATCCTCAGGAGGAGGGTGGTGGCAGAGGAGAGCTTCTCTAGAACCTCGAGGCTATCACTCGAGGGATTCCAGATTATGCTCGGCTAGCGGATGTCCCACTAACGTATCAGAGGCATACAGTGGGGGTGCCAACTCGCATCCACTAGCTCCTGAGACGTTTAGTGTGAGCGGTGATGTGCTACCATGAGCACCACCGGGACTAGATATCTAGGCGTTTTTCTTCTTATGCATATTTTTTGAGAGACATGTTGTCTCTGGATGTATTCAGACAAACATGTATTATTTTTTGATGATGCACGGGGTGCAAACATTCTGGACACACACATATATATATATATACATATGTTTTATGGTTTATCGTACTTTATGCTTCTTGTATTATGTTGAGCTACATGTTATGCGAATGCCTGTCCAACACATAATTAGCTAATGCATCGGTTAACGTATTAAGTCATCTTGGAATATGTTGATAAGTAATGAAATCAAAATCCCTTTCTAACAACTTAACACGCAAATACAACCTTAAGATACGATGATCTATGAAGGAATAACGCCCATTGAGTTGGTGGACGACAAGCTGAGAGTCCAAGTTCACAACCAATGTTCGAATGCCGAGGTTAATCGCCTCAGCCAATAATTCAATCACAACACTATATTCAATGACATTGTTTGTTGTACAACCTAGACAAACCCCTTGAATGTCTACTAACTCACCATGAGGATCGTAGATCACCCATGCCGCAGATGACAAGTTGCGTGTACTGTGGGAGGCACCATCAGCGAAACCAACGTAAGGCGATCCAGACATCTGTCCAAGAAGCAAAAAGACACAATAAGCAGCAATCACGCCGACACACCAAGACAAAAACATGAAAATATGCACACAACACACTTGCTAAAAGCATGCATATACAAAAAGAGAGAGTGCCTGGACTCATGCATAGTATTTTTTCAGATAAATCCCATTTCGGGGCTTATCCAGGGGATTCCCTTTGTAATCAATAAGCTTGTAGGCCCCTTTTTGCAAAACTCTTTTCATAATGTAGGGCCCGTGCCACATAGGCTCGAATTTTCCTGCCCCCAGCTTATCGTTAGGTTGATCATAGAGTAGTACTAAGTCTCCCTCAATGAAAGAGCGGGGATGAACAATATTGTCGAAGTGAGCTTTCACTCGCTTCTTCTATGCTTCAATAGCTAAGGAGGCTAGACGACGAGTCTCGTCCAGCCGCTCTAAGTAAAGAAGGCGCTCTTCTACTGGAGTAGTATCATGGAGCAATTCGACGACTATCTTTAATGAAGGAATCTCACACCCAATAGGAAGGGTAGCCTCCAGTTCGTAAACTAACTGAAAGGGAGTGAAACCGGTGGCATCCTTCACGAAGGTACGGTAGGCCCACAAAGCAGAGAACAACATCAGATGCCAATTGGACTTATGCATGCCAACAGTTCGTTGAAGCATTGTGACCAAAACGTTTTTCACGGCTTCCACTTGACCATTTTCCTGAGGAATGTACGGGGTTGAACTATCATGCCTTAGGCCCAACTGGGTTGTTAACTCGGTCATCATGTGATTACGAAAATTCTTTCCATGATCAGTGACGATGGCTTGGGGTACTCTGAACCGTGAAATAACATGGTTGAACAAAAACTGCGCCGCGGTGTGACCGTCTTCAGACAATGTAGGCATTGCCTCGACCCATTTCGTGAAATAATCAACAGCAACGATGATGTACCCATGCCCCCCGGTCAAGCGAGGGTTACAGGTCATATAATCGATGCCCCATTTGGCAAAAGGACCGACGGTTACAACGGGGTGCAGTGGAGCAGGGGGTGCACGCATCTTCCGTTGGTAAATTTGGCACTCATGACATGAACGGACAACAAGAATTCAATCCTTGAAAATGGAGGGCCAAAAGTAGCCAGCACGGAGGATTTTTTGTGCAGTGGCATATTTAGACATGTGACCACCACAAACACCAGAGTGGCAGTCATTCAAAACTCTCTCTGCTTCTTCGAAAGTCAAGCATCGGCGAAGAACAGAATCAACACCGAGACGGTACAGGGTGTCCCCAACGATGCGATATGGTTGGGCTTGATGTCGGATCCGTCGGCGAGCATCCTTAGAGGTCTCGGGACGGAAGGAGGACGTCTGCAAGTAGACAATAATATCCCCGTACCAGGGATCGAGGGTGCTGATGAGGAAGAGAGTTTCATCTGGAATGGAATCCTCTAATTGAGAGGAGGCAACAGTAGATGGCAAAGAAGATAACAGTTCAACGAAGACAAGCGATTTATTAGACTTGGCAATAGTAAATTCCAAGTCAAACTCTTGGAGGATGACTATCCACTTGGAGTATTTTCCCCCCAGTAACTGACGTGACAAAATGTAGGTCATAGGGTTGCAATCAGAGATCACTGTCGTGGTATGCAACAAGATGTAATGACGGAAGTGTTGAATGGCACAAACAGCGGCTAGTGCCAACTTCTCGACATAAGCATATCGAGATTCCGTGTCTAACGAATTGCGGCTAAGGTAATAAATAACATGTTCAGTGCCATCATCGTCATCCTGAACCAGAACCATGCTGATGGTGGTATCAGCAGCGGCCAGATACAACGTGTAATCGCGATGATAATTCGGAGGCCGCAACAAAGGGGCAAAAACCAGAAGAGTTTTAAGATGTTTGAAAGACTCTTGAGCTATGGCATCCCATCGAAACGGGGTGTCGCGCTTGAGTAACCGCGTGAAACCTTTTTCCACCTCGGCATAATTCGGGATGAACCGTCGTAAAAATTTTGCTTTACCCTGCAAGCTCTGCAGTTGCAGCAAAGAAGCAGGGGGAGGAAGATTAAAAATGGCCTCGACTTTAAGGGGATCCAAGCAGATGCCCTCTCGGGAGACGATAAACCCGAGAAGTCGGCCAGATTCCACGTAGAAGACACACTTATGTGGATTAAGTCAAATATTGTAGTGTCGACAGCGGAGAAACATTTCGCGGAGATGTGACGGATGGTCTTGGCGCTTAGCTGAATGAGCGGGAAGGTCATCTAGATAAGGCTGCACGATGTGCCGGATATCATGAAAGGCATAAGACATCGCACGTTGGAAAGTGGCACCGGCATTCTTGAGACTGAAAGGGAGCTTTTAATAAGTCCCAAGGACAGATAAAGGCCGTCTTGTATTGATCGGCGAGCGTGATATTAATCTGGTTGTATCTGTTGGATACCTATACCAATAGGTTTCATATTTCATGATGGGCAAATTCAAATGCCAAATATGCTCTGCTTTGTTGACACAAAGATCCCATATTTCCAAGGAAAGGCAAGGTGTGTACATGCCTTCATGTTTATTAAATTTTGATGGATGGTCCAACAGTCTAATCTGGATCATGCCATGTTTCAATTTTCTGTTGTAGAATAGAGAAAGAAGTCTGTCCAAACTATTTAATCTTGGCAGATTAGTAGTTAGGCAGAGAAGCTCAGGTTCCCAACTGCTTAATTTGGGGCCTTGGAAGAAATAAGGGTAGTGCTAGATAGGCAATAAAAAGAAAATCCAATGGAAAAGAAAAGGCACATAAGGGTCTGCAAGTCCAAGTGCACCCTCCAAGAAGAAACAAAAAATGCTAGGAAAATAGTTGGGTAGGTAGATGGGGTTGCAGAAGTGGTGTTCCTTCCAAGCTGAATTTTGCTGATCAATACAAGAAAAACAACATAATGGAGCATGTCTAACTTCCCTTCTTTCCTGATTCATCACTCATTACTAACATCCCTTCACCAATGGTGGTTATGAAAGAAATTCAAGTTTTTTTGTTGGTTCTTGATTCCTTTAAGAGCCACATTTCTTGTGCAAAATTCTTTTCATTCTGATCTACTCCCTAATACTAAGTTGTTTTCAAGAAAACTTAGTAATATCGCTCCTCATTCACCTTCCCCCTCCATATTAACCTCTAACTTTATTATCTAACTCCCTATGTTACCCTTTCCCTACTATTATAACACCATGGTGCATAAACCCTAAGCATTCTATAAATATCCCCTCCTTGGCATTATAGCCATATGATTCACTACCAGGGAATCAAACTGACATCTGGTCAGTTTGAGAACCCAAGCCTAACTTCTCTTCATCCCTCAGAAACTCATTTATTTAGCCAACCCTTCACTTTGCCTAAGCAACCTTGAAAAAACCCTTTTTCACCCTTAGACCCGCTCAAAATGCAAACTATATGGAAAAACCCACTTTATTCGCCTTATCCTATGTTTGGGACCCATTCACGCTTTTATGCGAAATTATATCAAAAACCCACTAAGCCTAAGTTTTAAAACCCATCCGCGATTTTGCAAAAATTCGTTGAAAAACTATAGTTTTCCGCCTTATCCTAAAGTTTTCGGCTATGTGTGATTTGATAAATAAAAAACATTGGAAAACCATGAAATTCATTTGATAGTCCTGAGGGCCCCGCCGGGCACAAATCCCATCAAAAAACAATTGTTTATTGTCCTCCCGACGCCGTAACATCCGTGCAGATCATTGGCCCGTCGACCGTCCGATCAAGCCCTTTTCATCCGACGGTTGACGCGGATATCGGACCGGCCCCGACGTCCGAAAGATATTGTCCGATATTTTTCAGAGGCTGACTTCAGGCCGGGTCCACGCGTCGCCCCCAAATTGTATCAGAGCCCCCTCTGACAGATTCCTTTCCGTAGCATAAGCGGTCCGATATCTTATCGCCGTGGTTTCCGGTTTTCCGCCAATCCGCCTGCCTGCGTCAGCGCCGCGTCCGCAACCTCCGTCCGCCATTGCTCCACCTGTCTGCCACCTCACCACCCCCGTGGACCACTCACAGCCCGCCAGGTCACCTGATGATATCATGCTGACGTCACTCGACCCTGACCCACATGATGACGTCATCCAAAAAGGCACGAATGTCCCAAAAAAGCCATATTTTGTCAATTTTCGCGTTCTTTTTGCACTTTTGGAAAAAACTGTTGTTGCGCCCTCTGCATGCATTTTACGACCAATTGCACCAACCTGCTCAAATCGACCTGGAGACCTTCGGCGCGCCTACCCACCTGCGTCTGTGACCCAGACCATCGAGTTCACCAGGTATTTATCCCTGCAAGTCTTCTCTAAGCCTGGTTTTTGTCTGTAATAACTAAAAACTCACTTAAGGCACTATAAACGCATAATTCACCGGAGAATTCCCTGCACCCAGTTCCCACTTAGAAATTTAACGGTCGAAATTCATCAGCCGAGCCTGTTCGGACTAAACTTTCATTGAAAACCTGCATTGTTGTTCGCGCAGTCGTGAACAGAAAACCTGGTACCTGCAGCCAATTGTTAAAAAGGCTCTCCCTAAGACAACCATTCACCTTCTCAAGTAACTGTGGGCAGTATTTCAATTGCTGTAAGTTTACCCTGACATCCTCCATTTCCCAAATTCACCTCTTCACTCAGGCAGTACTCTTGTTGCCCAGTCTAAGTAACATTAGTCTTCATACAAGATAGAGTCTAAGTAACCATGGAGACTCCAGTTGCACCGGTGGCCCTCAATGTTGCTCCCTTAAATGCCCCTCAGAGAGAATTGGAGTGGCAGGATTTGGCAGACTTAGATTACCAAATCTCAGAGGACTCTTCATCACACAGCAAGTTCCACCTCCACCTGCTAAACGAGCTTAAGGCCAAACATGTGGATGGGACAGACATATTAGGCATTTGGGATTCCTTCCTCCCAATTTTCAGGCTCCCTCAGGTCAACCAATTCCCAGACCTGATTCATCTGTGTGCTGTCTGCTATGATCCCACTCAAAGAGCTATACTTGACCCTTCAGGCTCAGTTGTATTCTACATGACCCCTGAGGCCATTAGAGAGATGCTGCAGTTCAAGACTCAGAAGAAGTTGGTTCCCCTGTCTTTATTTGATCTGATAAACCAAGGAGGTAAGATGCTGACTGATGCTCAGATCACAAAGTTAAACCAATTATTTATAAACTCTGACATTGTGCAATACCCTCCTATCTTTGCTGGTTACCTCAACCAATTGGGTGTAGACCTTGCAGATATGATCAGTTCCATCTTGGGGTACAAATCAGTGGAATATATTGATGAAACTGTGCTGGTGATGATGACTATGTTTGCCCCTGGCAAAACCCCAATCTGTTATGATTATGCCACCTACATATAAGATAAGATGCATGAGCAGTTCATGAACCTATCAAGAGAGAAGGTGTTCAGATACACCTCCTACATCTACCACTTGATTTTATATTATCAGCATGAGAAATTCTCATTCATGCAAGAGACGGATGCACAAGGCAATCAAGGTTGTAGTGTAATAAGCTCAGTGTTTCATTGCAGAAACTACCTCACACACTACTATGAATTTAAAGACCTCTTCACACCCAACCATGTCCAGTGTCCTAAGCTCGCTCCTCCAAGACTGTCTGATGAGATGCAGAGAATCGGAGTAACCAAAGTGTACAACATTGGGAATGGTATTTTTACCAAAAACACGTAATCAGAATATATGGTTGTGAGCTACCACCATAAAGATTGCCAAATATGTGCCCATGAGACTATTTCCCTTGAATACTTCAGGCAATTTGGGAATGCTGATATGATACACTTCTCAGGCAAGGGCAAGAAGGCACAGCTGAAAGTAAAAAACCAATTGGGCCACCTTGTCTTGAACAAAAGGGAAGAAGGCTGGAAAGAAGCTGATAGAAAGCTGGAAAGCCTTGGCTTGAAGACCAGTTTCCTCTGGAAGCCCTACGACCCCAATCACTCCATATCATTAAGAAGGGTCAAATATAGGCTATCTAGCTATGACCATGTAAGGATTCCTCACATTGAACAATATGCCAATCAACCAAAATGGAAGAGAGGCACACTAGAGGAACCCATCACACAAGAAGAGTTGAATGAGAGAGCAAGAAGAAGGCTTCTTAAATTGGCTGACTCGGAACTTCCTGCACAGGTATACTCTCTGCCAAAGCCTCAAGCAGGAGCAGCTGCCTCATCCTCTACAGCACATCAACAGGCAGTCCAAACTACAAACCAAGCTCAGAGCAAAGGCAAGGAGAAGGAGATGGAACAGGAACAGGTACAACAGGCACAGGTTCAACAACCCCAACAGGTACCACAGCCACAAAAGGAGCAGCTAGGGCAGGGAGAGCAGACAGTAGAGGCCCCAATGGCCACATAGCAGCAACCAACACAAATGGCACCTCCCAGGCAAGACTCAAGAATTGATTCCTCAGTCCTCCAAACCCCACAAAGAGAGGACGTAAACAGGAAAAGGGACAGAGAAACTCCCCTTACTGCATCACCAACTCAAGGGGAGAAGAGGCAAAGGCTAAACCCTTTCTCTGAAGAAGAAATGCCAATAGGGCAGACTTCAGGTACAAGCCTGCCCAGCATGGAGGCCTCAGCCAGCTCCTTCCAACAAGAACAAGAAAGGGAAGTAGGAGGAGAAGTTAGCTCCTCAGGCCAACAGAGGGAAGGAGAGAAAAGCATCAAGCAACAATTTAAGGACATCAAAAAGAGAAATAAACCCTTAAGGCTGCAGTTATATAATCATCTATTAAAAATGGCTCCCACAAACCAGCAAAGACTCATGTCTGCATATGATGCACATGAGGGAAAAATGATAATGAGTCATTTCACACCAGCAGTGTAGCAACCACAGTCAGCTGCCGATTATATCAGGACCAACCTTGAGGTCCTGTCCAAGGACATCCACCCAATGGATCAAATTGAACTGCACAAAAAAACGCGTGAGAGGTGTAATGCCACCTGCAGATAAGACCTGGGTGAACTATAGCTACAAAATAGCCTGAATAACACCACGCAACTTGACTGGAAAAGGCTTCCTCTCAAGCTAAAGACAATAGGATCAAAGCTCTAGAGGAAATCATAATAGAGCTTGGACATGATCCTAAAGATGTCAAGGCAGTGCAAGAGATTCTGAAGCTAAGGGATGCTAATATGGCAGCACTGAGAAAAATGATAAAGATCCCGGCAACTCTTCATCCTCAAACAGAAGAGATTGCCCAGCTCAGACAAGACAAGGATGCAGCTGCTATGCTGGTCACATTATATAAAGAGCTCATCCACACTTAAGAGAGGCTGCAGGAAACAGAGGCCACCCTTCAGACAACATTGCAGCAAAAGGAGGCAGGGCAAACTTCAGAAGCTCCTCCAGAAACAATTAATCTGGAGGAAGCTCCTCAAACCACTGCTCCTCCCAGTCAGCAGACACAACAAGCAGCACCATCCAACTCAGCACCAACAACAGAGCAAGCTGAAAGCCTTGACATGCAGAAGCTGAGAACTGAGATTCAAGCCTTGGAGGCTCAAATGTTAGAGTTAAATCAGGCCAAAGACACTCTGGCTAAAATCAATGAGAAATATGACAAGTCCAAGCAGAATGTGGCCGAAAGAGAAAGAGAGGTCAAGGCTCTCAAAAAGAGAATAACTGAGCTAGAAAGGAGCTCACACTGGACAAGGTGAGATCTGAACTCAAGAGGATCCTATGGGCCAATATTGTCCAGTCCATCACAGACCAGTGGGAGTACATTGAAGCCATCCATGAGCAAATAACGCTCATTGGAAAAGCACACAGAGAGATCCAACGGGCAAGGGCATCTCTAGGCAATATGCCTGAGATTGCCACTAAAATGGTAAACGTGTTGAACTACAGGACAAGCTCCCAGCTCATTAAAATGGGAATTGGCAACATGACTGAGACCATTTCACTGATCAAAAGGGTCCTGACATTAAGAAACCTGGTTCAGACCCTGGAAAGAAGAACCCAGGATATGCAAGCAGATATCAACAAATTCCAGGACAGGTTCATGGCATTGCAAAACAAGGGTCTTCCTAGCTTGCTGGAGCCATCTGGAAGGCTGCTCTCACATGAAAAATATGCCAAGAGAGTGAACACTTTTGCTGAAAATCAAATTGCAGAGACAGCTAGTACATCAGCAGAAACAGGACCAGCAACAG
>APFE031400438.1:731-23867 GCA_000404065.3 Pinus taeda
CTTTTGGTGACGGTCAAAAAATGTTCGTCATCATTGATCATTCCAATGAGTTTTTGATGACGTTATGTACCTGTTACTATATTTTTTTTCAAAAGATAATGATTTAAGACCATTGTTGTGGAGTCTTTTTCATTATGTGTCCAAGGTCATAGTGGTTATAGTTAGTCAATTTGTTAAGAATTAATTAGTGTGTATCATTTCCCTCAAGTCATAAGAATATAGTTTTCGTATGAGTCAACACATGATTCATCTCTATTAGGTTTATTATCTAGAAAATTTCCTTTAAATAAAGTTCCACTAGTGTTTGTAGAAACTATATTATTTCATTCATAATCAAGCTCTATCAATTCTATTAATGAGAGATATCTAGCACTCCTCAACACTCATGTCACACCTTAACATGCTTTGGAAAAATACACTAACATTCCTTGTCACCTCGCATGTCTTGGAACATCTTTGTACCTAGAACATATTTCCATAAGTAGGATGCCCAAGCACATGTTGGCATGCCCTAGCATAGCATAACACTCCCCTATCATGTGTTGGCATGCCCTGTAGTCCCTAACATGCCCCAGAACACCTTGGCATAATATTTCATTGACAAACATTAGCACTCGGCACACATTGGCACTTGGCCTATATTGGAACATATTATTAGTGTACCTAGCATGCCCCTTTTGAAAAAGATAAAGTCATGATTTATTAACCCTCTTATGTGTTCATTTCCTTACATTTTATCTTGGTTATTCCTTTTGTTTCCTTAAAATTCTTTTATGCATATTGGCATACTCTGGAACCCTACACATCCTAGCATGTCTTAGAACCTTGCATGCCTTGGCACTATTTGGCACATGTTAGCACATCCCAAAACTACCTAGCACGCTCTAGCACTTCTCGACATGCCCTGATATTCCTGGGCATTCCTTACCCGTGCTTAGCATACCTTGTCACTCCCTCCTTGGCATGATAGCTAGCACTCATTGACACTCCTCGACACACCCTCATATTCATTCACTTCCATGCATTTTGACCTAGTTCTCCCTTGTGTTTTCCTAGTACTCCCTAACACTCCTTAGCATGCATTGGCACTCTCTAGCACATCTTAGCAATACTCTTCAATATGCTCTGCCACTTCATAGCATGCATCACACTTCCTGACGCACATTAGCACTTGGCACACGTTGGCACTTGGCAAGTTTTAGCATGTTTGGCATGCATTGAGATGACTTGGTATGCTTTGGCATGGTTTAATATTAAAGTTATTTGAGATAAATTATTGGAAAATATATGAGAATAAACAGAGGAAGATTTGGCACTTAGAATGCATTAAGACTTGGCACTTGGCACCTAGTGTTGGTGTGCCTAGCATGCCCGTCATGGAAAAGATAAATTGATGACTTATTAACCCTATTATGTGATCATTTCCTTGTAGTTTAACTTATTCCTACATTTTTTTTCCTTGACAGTCCCTGGCATGCATTGTCACGCCCTTGCACATCTTGGCATGCCTTAGCACTTGGCACATCTTAGCTTGTTTGACATGTCTTCATACTATTCGGCACATGTTAGCATGCCCTAGAATTCCCTAACACTCCTTGGTAGTCATGACCTCACAACTAACATTACATTTTTCCAAATGACTTGGAAACCTTACATTCACTAGAACACCTTGGCACTCCCTAGTTGTCATGCCCTCTGTTATCCTCCACAATGTTCGTGGCTGATGAGGAGATTGACGGAGGTAACCATAGACCAAGCTTTTAGTTTGGTAGCTACCCCTACCAAACTAGAGAGGGCTCTCTCTATGAAATCACAACCAAGAGATGATTGGAATGTTAAGGATTTTAGGCTAGATAGCTAGGCTCAGCTGGGTTTTGTAAAATTTAGGGTTTTGTTGCTGGATAAGGGAATAAAAACATGTAGCTAGGTGAGAGGATCAAAGGGTTACAACAACAAAGATATAAAGGAGCAAGGTAGCATTACTTTTGTGATGGATCTTAGGGTTTGTCAGTGTAGTGTAGTTTTTAGAAGAAGCAAAAGGTCTTAATGAGCATGAAACATGAATTCATTAATCAAGAAAGAAAGTAACACATAATGATTTTTCCATAAAAACATAGCTTTATGCAAAGAATTATGTTTATCAACTGTAAGGAGAAACATTGAATAATTGATGAATGGAAAGAGAAGATGAATATCTTTCATGTAAAACTATAACAGAGAAAAAAAAACATCACAAACTTACTGCACATGAATTCCTAGATAATAAGTGCAAACTGTGTCCTTTGATTTCCATAAAATGTCCAAGTACAAGCTACAATAGTTCTCTCCTCTGAAATCCAACCCATTCTGTCACTAGAAAACTGATACATAAAGACCGAAACAACATCTCCCCACTCTTAGGGGGTCAAATCCATGACTCTAGGAACTATTCCATGAGGTGTTCTAACCAAACCCTAATGTCTAGGGAAGTTAAAAACAACTTCTACAATTAACTTTAACTCCAACCTCTCTCATAAATTAGGTCAAATTTACATCAAAACATCTTGCAAAGACTAACCACCCATTATTTATATTTAATTTTAACCCTCACATTCATCTACTTCACCCTTTTGACTTTTACCAAAGTCAAACTATGAATTACAAAAAATTACACACTGAAAAGTTTACAAAAATCTCATAAATTTCCAGGTGCACAACAAGCTATTGGAGGCCATTTTTGAGTTCCTCTATGAAGTCCAAATCCAGATCTGAAACCTGTTTTGGAAATATGGGAGAGTTTAGATGTCCTTAGAGTATTGCTTCACTCAAAAGGACCCATTTTTGGCTAAGATATGGCCATTCTCCCAAGGTGTCTCCAGGTTCACAATGAAATGGAAAAAGAGGGGCAGAAAGGTGATTTTTGGCCTCTTTTTTGCAAATTTCTCAAAAGCTGAGCCACAAGCCAGGAAAGTGGGTAAATGGGTTCTGAGAGGGAGTCGTAATCGTTCCAAAATGATCTGAATTTGAAACTACTTGAAAAAGGTTTGCAAGGTATTCAATTCAGTATTAAACATGTTTAAAACATTCCCATGTCTTGCAGTAAAGAAACAAATGAAGTTTTCAGCTGTTTATGATCCATTCAAGCATAGCAGAAATATTTCCTTTGACTGTTTAACACATCAAAATGAATTTTTTTTGCAAAATAATCAACCACAGATGCAAAAGAAGTTGATGAAGCAGTTCACCCCTCCTGGGCTACGTCTCATGGGTCCAAGGCTCCCAAATGGGTCAGCCCTCGTTTTGATTAAATGATCAAAATGGAATTACAACTGAATAGAAGTCTCTATAGGTGAAATAAACTGTAAAATAAGCTTCAGAACACATGAATCCTTCAGGATTGACTGCTGGTTCACCTCCAATGGATACCTGCAACTTGAAACAGTCCTCACAATACTGGGCCCTAGTGGCTCCTAGAACTTCCACGGCTCCAAAACCTGTGTAAATGACCTCTGATGGAAAAAAATACCTGTGCCAATGGCTTCAGCACGTCCAAAATACCCAAAATAAAAATAAAAAATCGTCCAAAACGGACTTTCCTAGCCAAAATTATGGCCATTTAATGGAAACTGCCAGTTTCCCCTAAAAGGACTCCAGCTAACTTTAGTGGAGCTCCGCCAAATCTGGACGCCCGCCAAAAACTTCACCAACTGAACTGCAGTTAACTGACGGTAAATGCGGCATGTGACCACATGGACGGGTATCCTCGGATTTCGTGCCCGACGGTTCGCTGCTAGCCCCCGGTTTCTGGGGCGTGGTCATATGGTGGGGGGAGGGCTGGCCCCCCAAATTTTCCCCCCGTTTTAATTTAAAAGTTAAATAGAAAATGCTCCGATCATTTTTCAAATGTGCCTCCGTTGGCCTAACGGTAAGTCCTATGCTTTGTGTATGCTAGGTCGGGTGTTCGAATCACTAACCCACCAAACTTTTGAACTATGCCCGTATGCAACTTTGTTGACGTCAGCTTGGGGCCACGTGGTGGCCTCCAGGCTTTCCACGTGGCAGCCTCTGATTGGTCCGTCCCCACAGAATATTCTAAGGAATATTCCATGGAATATTCCTTTTTTAATTTTTTTTTGAAAATTCAAATTTTAAAGGTCAATGGGCAATTTTGTTTTTGCCATAACTTTCGCATACGGCGACCATTTTTCGAACCGTTTGTGGCGCCGGAATCGGGAGGACGAGCTCTATCTGGTTATTTAGATTTAAGACAATTTTGAGCACTTTCAATTTTGAGCATTTTTTGACACTTGGGACATGAGCCCCTGATCACAAAAATGCTAATTTTCCATCATTTGGAGCCCTGAGGAAGAAGCACAACATGAGTTCGTTGCGCTCCTAGACATAAAAGTGCCAAAAAATTGCATGTTTGCACCAAAACACAAAAATTTCTCCAAATCCTCCCAAAATTTGTTCAGAGATGCCCGATGAGGTGTGTTATGAAATCATGAATACATCACCAAGAAAATCTAACTTACCCTTCTCCTATTGGCTGATTAGGGTTTCCTTGAGTTTTTCCTTCAACTGCTTGATTTTGACCTTGGAAATCTGATTCCTTGTGTAATAATGGATGGCCATTTTTTTTTGAAACTTGTTATTCCTGTTGGCCTTGTCAAGGAGATTCTCAAGGTGGACATTTAATTTTTCAAGCCAAAAATCCCTGTCCTCATTTATTTCCATGGCAATACTATCTTCAAAGGTCAATTCTTCCATTGGTGGCTTTTGTTCTCTTTCTCTCTGAATTGCTTCCTCAGACCATTTTCCTTGGTCTCTTCCTTTCCACATGTCCTTCATGTTGCTTAGTGTACTCATGGTCCACCAATTCCTTTTCTTTTATCTCTTGTTTCTTCACTTTGAATTTCTCTTTCTCCATTACTAGTTGTTTTTCCTTAAGTTGACTGCTTTCTTGCTCAAGGAATGAAATGATGAATTTGGGCCTTTCCAAATTGTCCTTGAGCTCCATGATCTGAGAATCCTTCTCTTTGATGACTTTTTGTAGGGTTTGATTATCATCATGTGCCTCCAAGTCAATTAGGTCAAATTCATGCTCAATGGGCTCCTCATCATGCAAAGAAGCCTCATGATGTGATGGTGATGTTTCCTCAACTTTGTGGTGGCTGCATTGGTTGTAGTCACCTCAAGGAGGGATAAAGAATTCTCAAAAGGCTTTTTCAGAATTTACCAAGGGGGGTGAAATTGGGCATGATTTTGATCCCTTTATGGTGGCCTTGAATGAGGCAAGGAATTAGGATTAGCTTGTTAAGACCTGAATTTTGGAAAATTTACATAATGTTTTAGTTTAATGAGATGTATAGTGTCAAATTATTCAATACCAGTTTTTATGAATTCCCTTTGTTTTTCCCCATATCATATCGAATTTGGTAACTATGGTATTTTCATCACTGGTTACCCTTGTTCATATCAATTAGTCATAGCCTAGCAATTTGGGCTTTTTGGAATCCAACTTATTTGGCCACCTTAAAGTTCCCCCTACTAAGAAATCTTCTCAAACTCTCCTTTACAATAAGTGGGAACTTGGGAAGCTCTCTTCACTTATAATTTCCGACTTAGGAAAAACATTACATAGTTTATGTTGGATAATGGTAGCCAAAAGAACTTGTATCGCTTGTGATCTTATCACTAGGTTGTTGTGATCTACTTCTTAGCACGACCTACTAGCGGGATCATAAGGTAGTATATGATGCCTTCTAGGAGATCTATTAATTTCCCTAAGATTGTAAATCTCACAAACGTATGTCATCGTCTCCAAATTCCTTGCGACATGGAGGCATGGACCTCAACTTAATCAATCTCCATAAGTTTAGGACTCTTATTTTGATTTAATGTTCACACCCTTCCCAACTTATGATAACCTACTCCATGGATTTCACACTTCAATAGGGAGTTATGCTTTTAAGAATCTAGTCAAAACTCTGATTACTCATTTTCCATTAGGAATTGCTTCACTTAACTCAATGATGAAGAAATTTGAATTACACCCCTCTAAGAAAAAACTTGTTCGTGAATCCCCACAACCCAAGGATATGGTGGTCAACTCCTTTTTACACATGGTTCAACAACCCATAGTTAGCTTGATTCTCCAACGAGGAGATTAACATTATTACTTTGTATAGGAACATGTTTTGCGTTTGTGGCATGCACTTTCACTTTAGAGTACGCTCTTTTTGACCTTGTCCCAACATCCGCATAGGTCAATCAATCTGACACACACTGCCCCAAATATAAAATATATGAAAACTACCAAAATGCCTGAATATCAAAATTAGAGGAGACATAACAAGATGAACATCAAAATTTTCTGTACAATTTATTTTGTGGATTGTTGGGAATTGAATGCACTTGACATGTGTCAAAAAGTTGTTCCATTCCTTCGGAAGCTTTCTGTCCACAAATTAATATATAAACTCCTTGATATTATGCCACTAGTGAGTTGACGGTGAAAAATGAATAAAATGAGCGTTTGTGTGACTTAAATAAGTGAGAGTCAAGTTTTGGGAGGACTTCACCACCTTTTTTGATATAGGAATAAAAAGAGAATTGAAATAAATTTTTTATTAGTTATTTGTATATGCTTGTAGGTGTAATTTGGAAGAGGGAGAGTTTAGAATTACTCATGATATTGTGGTAATCCTGGGACTTCTTATTACTTGGGAACGTCACTCTTAAGTACTAGGGGTGCCTTACTTTAGTAAAGGATATCGCCACTTATGTTGCTTGTCATCCATTATGTACCGAGGATGATAGGAAAATCCCCAAAGATACTATCATGCTTGGAGAATGGGGGACAAAGCATTGGTCTCTTTTCTAATATTCTACCCAAATTTATCCAACCCTTCACCTATTTCCACCTACCACAATTTTGTACACATACAACTAATGGAATGTAGAGTGTGCAACAAGCAATCTTTTTTTTCGTAATTGCATTATTTTGTGAATATTTGCATTGTTGGGTACCTATTTAGGTTCCAAGTTAGGTAAATCTCTCAATCCTTCACTAGAAAGCTCATTGATTTGCTTGACAACCCGCATGCATTCCTCTACATGTTGTCAAACCCTATTTGGGTTTGGGTAGGAACTTCCTAGGCTGAAAGGGAGTTGAGAATATCTACCCCGCCCTCTTGTTGTATCTCTTAATATAATTTTTAATTATATTTTATGTCTACAACAGTTAATTTCAAAGTCATTCCTTTTCTATTTAATTTGTTTTGGAAACTATGTTTGTATTCTTATGTCTAAGTTGAAAACTCTTTCCATGGGATAGCTCTAGTGTTTGAGTGTTTTGACCTTCATGTAG
The DNA here is from genome assembly GCA_000404065.3 of Pinus taeda. NCBI lineage: Eukaryota > Viridiplantae > Streptophyta > Pinopsida > Pinales > Pinaceae > Pinus > Pinus taeda. Next base: position 8,083 of record APFE031400438.1, read on the forward strand.
GAGTTCTCAGGGTTCTTTCCTAGGGCTGGCTGCCCCTTTTGTGTGCCTTTCTCGACATCCCTAGTAGGTTAGTATAGGTTTACATTCAATACCATCTGCAAATTGTAGGGAAGTGTCTGGATTTTCCCCACCTAGTTTTCCCTAGAAAAGGAGTTGAAATTTTTCTCCACATTGTGAACTTTATGTCGTTAAATATTTATGTAAAAAGAATATATTTGTTAAAGTGAAAATATTAGACACATAGATATATATTTCTTTGTTTCCTAATTTTTAGAAGGTGTTGCTTTTGAAACTATCCATGTGTGCAAAATCCTGGGGAGTTTGCTATGAGGTTTTCTTTAGGAAAATGTTGAAAACTCTCTCTGAATTGTGAATTTTATGCCTTCAAATATATGTGTAAAAGGCATATATTCGTAAAAGTGTGCATATGACATAGATAGACACGTTTCCTTGGTGCCAAATTCTATGAAGGTGCTTGTTTTGAAGTTTTCCATGTGTGTGTGTTGATTTCTCTAACACCAGATGTTGGCTAATCATTGACTTGACAGATTCCTTTTTGATTAAATAATTATTGTTGCAGATCTACTGAATAAAAAACATTGTTGAGATTTTAACTCGAATAAAATAAATAGTGGAAGCAAAATAATCACATCAATCTCATACACATGCACACATAGATCTCTGCCTTTCAAATCTGTTGTTTTATCAATTAATCTTCAGCATACAAGGGCTCCCTTATTGGTATAATGGCCATTGAGGAAAAATACAAATACAACAAAACTTTGGGAAATTCCAACTAATCAAACCCTCCAAAACTCATCATTTGATATTTCTGGCTAATTTGGATCCTTCTCCCTTGCTATCCCTTGCACTCCTCCTCGGACTCCGCACACTTGGATGAATGTCCTCCAGCGAATAATTGAGATCCTCACTACCTCATTGTCTTGTGCTCACTAATGTGTCTTCTCTTTTATCCTAGCGTTCCTTTTATAAATTTGAGTTATTGATTGAATCCAAAAATATGATCTCCAAGGTGATTCATTGTTGAGAGAGATCTCAACATCATCTGAGATCAATGGTTGAGATTCATTTAATTCATTAATGCAAATAGCCTCTGCATTTCATTAGGTTAACTGAATTTTTCTTATAAAAGGCAATTACTTTAATAATTCTATTAATTAAAGTATTTTTCAAGGTTAAGATTCTTTTGGACTATTGCCACATGTTTACACACTTAGACCTGTGTGGAAGTGCCTATCCAATGCCTTGGGATACATGTTGTAGATTAGTTTTCCTATGAGGGTGTAGCAGTGATGAAAGAATTGCATCGATTTTAGGAATATTGTGGTTGTTGTATGCACGCATGCTTGTTTAGTGTTTCCCAAACTTAGATAGAGCGATATTTAGTATTCCTTTATAGTTTGACTTAGATGCTCACTTTTCTTAATTTAGGTGTTTTTCTTAGTTATGTTTTATGCACAGATTTATCTTTAAGAAAAGTGCACAATAGAGAAAGGTTCTATATTTTAAGCAGGGGACACACTTCTAGGTAAGAGGTACTCTATTCTAGGAAGCTTTTGCCATGCAGGTTAGGTGCTTTATCCGAGAATTCCAAGAGTGCCACTATTGTAGCAATAAGAAATTCATTTATTTTGAGTTCTTCATTACTGCATTGATAGTATATTGTTTATTCCATGCAATACCTCAATAGTGTATGATCAAATTATAGTTAAACTTGTCATAATATTTTGACTTACCCTCTTTTAGAGAGAAACTAGAGCATGTGTCAAGCTTGCACATCACAATTATATCATGCAGAGTTTACCTGGCACGAGGTTTGTGGATCTAAGAAGCTAAATACCTATTGGAATTCAAGAGGCAACAATACTACAAAGTGGGAAAGAGGTTTCGCAGTTAACCTACCTTTCACATTATGGTTGGAGTTGGTTTGTTGGCAAGATGTTAGATACTCCAACTTCCTTTTTATGACTAAGTGCAAGATTGAATCATTTGACATATTCCTCACTCAATTGTCATTAATTGATGGGTTTTCTCAGAAGTAATTCACATCTATAAACTTTACCAAAGCTATTATTGAGTCTTGGTATGTGGTTATCTTTTCAAAGCACACACATACAAGAAGACGAAAAATAATATGTCCTACTACTTTAAAGTTATCTTCCTACGAATAGGGTGTTCCCTTCCATAAACCTGATGACTTGCTCTGCTTCTTTCTAGTGAACAAATTTGGGACCTTTCATGAACTGTGAGACAATTCCAACCCCATAAATATCAGTGTCTTATTTAAAGTTATACCCACTAGATTAGAACCCACACAAGGAGAATTCCATTCTTGTTTCAAAAGACCCTACAATCAACTTATACCATGTTATTTAATATTTTATGTATTTCTTCACATCCTTGGCCTGTGACATAAAGACGCAACAGGCTACCATGCATTTTCTATACTAACACTCGTAAACAATAATAAAGTATGCCCAAATCTGTCATTTCAAATGATCTATGCAGCCCACCTTTTGGTTATTGTATGCAAGCATGCTTGTCTAGTGTTTCCCAAACTTATATAGAGGCATATTTAGTATACTTTTATAGTTTGACTTAGATGCTCACTTTCTTAATTTACGTGTTTTTCTTAGTAATATTTTATGCACAGCTTTATCTTTAAGAAAAGTGCACAGTAGAGAAGGGTTCTATATTTTAAGCAAGGGGCACTCTTTTAGGTAGGAGGTACTCTATTCTAAGGAGCTTCTGTCATGCATGTTAAGTGTTTTATCCTAGATAAAGTTCCAAGTCCCTGCTTCCCTAACAGAGTCCCCGCCAGACAAGACACTGGTGGACAAAGTTCCAAGTCCCTAAATTTTCCAATAACCCACCTGAGCCTAGCTATTTAGCCTAAAATCATTTACATTCTAACCATCTCTTGGCTGTGATTTTATAGAGAGAGTCCCCTCTGGTTTGGTAGGGCTAGCTACCAAACTAAAAGCTTGGTCTGTCGTTACCTCCATCAATCTCCTCATCAACCTTGGACATTGTGGAGGATAACAGAGGGCATGACAACTAAGGAGTGCCAAGGTGTTCTAGTGAATGTAAGGTTCCCAAGTCAAGGAAAAATGTAATGCTAGTTGTGAGTTCATGACTACCAAGGTGTGTTAGGGAATGCTAGGGAATGCTAACATGTTCCAGATAGTATGAAGACATGTCAAACAAGCTCAGATGTGCCAAGTTCTAAGGCATGCCAATATGTACAAGGGTTCCATGTCCCTGCCTCCTCTTCTTCTATATGATATCCACTTATGACATTTCCTTTGCAATATTTGGTGCATTTGCTAGTTATAGGTCATTTATAGGTTATAAATGTCTTCAAAGTTTTACTTCTAATTGAGTATTCAACTAAAAATATTGATTCTCTTATACATAACTATTTTTCCCTCCACCCACTTTTCATAACTTCAATAACCATTAGGTAAGGACTTGTAACTTCAATGATGCTTTTCATGTTTAGTAAAATATTGTCGTGGCTTTAATTTATTGAAAGTTGTAGAATTTAAAATTTATGAAGTTTCAAGGTCTAATTTTTAAAAGTATAATTCTTTAAAGGGTGCTAGCTCAATGGAAGAGCACGTTGGTGGTTCAATTCCATCATGCTTTGACATCCATATGGAATGATGATGATCAATTTTTGGTGACAGAGGCTCTTTTGACCATCACCAATGAGATTTGGTGAAATTTTTTTATCCTCACCAAAAATATGAAATGGTGATGGTCAACGAACACCACTATATATACGCATCAATAGTGATGACCCTCAAAGGTCCATAACCATAAATCGTTGTGTTGAAATAAAATAGTGACGGTCGTTGTCTGTCATTATAGTCATTATTCATGATGGACCTTGAATGTCACCACAACACCTATACTTCTGGTAATGAGGCTTTTGGTGATGGTCAACGAACATCATTATATATATGCACCAATAATGACGGCCATTAAAGATCCATCACAATAAATCATTGTTGTTCATATGAAATGGTGATGATCATTATCCGTCATTATAATCAATATTTGTGACGGACCTTAAATATCACCATAACACCTTTACTTTTGGCAACGCCACCTTTAGTCACGTTCAAATTTTGGTGACTGAGATTATGGTTCGTCACCATTGCTCATATGAAATGGTGACAGTCGCTAATTTTCATTATAAATCATTATTGGTGACGAACTTTGAATGTCACTACAACACCTATACTTTGGCGATGCCACCTTTGGTGACGTTCAGTTTTTGGTGACGGAGGCTATGTTCTGTCACCATTGCTCATATGAAATGGTAATGGTCGCTATCTGTCATTATAAATTATTATTGGTGACAAATTTTGAATGTCACTGCAACACCTATACTTTAGCACAATTCCATTTTAATGAATTTACATTAATTTTAACCATGTTCTTCCCTTTAGAGATAACTCCTACAGGGCTTCAACAATATAAAATATTTGATACGACAAAAGTTCTATATACTAGAAAATAAATATGTTATTTAGGACAGAAGCCAAAATCATTCAAGGAGACTATGAAAACAACATATTAATTTTGCAATCCTAAGTTGTTACAACACTATGAGGAACATGCTTAAAATAGTGCAAAGCAAGTCTCCTTCAGAGCCAAAACATTGTTCCTCTACAACTAAACTTTCTAAACATTGCAATAGTGCAAATGCACAAATAACAAATAAAATAACTGCACAGTTCCCCTATTGTGTGGATTCAAATGCCCCTTTGTATTCCACAATTCATTCTCTTATAGTATTCCAAGGCCTAGGAAAATTAATGATTTCTCCCTTTGTGATGCAGTGATTCATCTTTGCTATGATATTCTGATATCGAAATAATTTTTCAGGCCTCCTCATACTTTGTCGATCTCCTATTTATTGGCCTTTTTTGCAGGCAAAACCAATTTCCAAATTACTAACAACTTTTTTTCTTTTTAAGGAAAATTTATTTTATTGTTAATTCATCATCGAATCATTATGGACCAACATAGAAGAATAATTGTGATTCTTCACTATCCTGCAAGCTTGAGCATGATCTGCTCAATGTTCCCTGCTTCATGCTTTTCCTTGACTTTTTATAATTGATGAATTAACCTTGATCCTCTATGGTCAAATTTTCTCTTACCACCATGAGTAATGATTTCCGCTGATTTGCTTCATTTAAATTCATGGTTTCCACAACAAAAATTTATATCTCTTTTTTCCAAGATTTACTCACCTGTAATTACAAATAAAGCTTCAAAATAGTTCAACAAAATATCATTCGTTAAATTCAAAGGTAAACACGTAGATTTGGTGGCAAAATAGGCAGTGATTTTGGCCATGCAATCTCCACGTAAGCCTACATTCAACTAGAAAATCACTGGAATTCCGAGGTTTCAAGGATATTTGAGAACTATTGGTGAGCAAGGAAATATGTGATGAACCAAATGGCCCATTTTACGTTTCAAATTCATTGGTACTTGTTACACTTGGTGTGTCTCACCTAATGCGCAGTTAGCTGTACCTATAGTGACAACACATTAATATGTGATAATTTAAGTTTTATGCAAGCATTGACATATTTCAAATGAACCGTGCATTACATGTATTTCGATAAGTGTTTGAGCATAAACAACATGAGTTGTTGAAAACACTAGAAATATCTTATATACGTGGCTTAAATATTGAAGAATCTAATTGTGTGTTCTCTGTCCAATCTAAAATCCCTATTATGAGGTCAATGTGTCAAAAAGAAATATTAGTATGGAATCCCAATCACCATGCATGATGAGGATTTAGGTTGGTAGTGTTGTGTGCGTGCAGTGTTGTGTACATGTTCTACATGTGGTGATGTGTTCACATGGTGTTGTATGCATGTTGTGCAAGTGGTGATGTGTACACCTTGTGTAAGTGGTTCTGTGTACATGTGATGTTGTGTACACATTATGTAGGTGGTGTTGTGTACATGCAATGTTGTGTACACATTGTGTAGGTGGTTTCATCTATATGTGGTGTTGTGTACACATTGTGCAGGTGGTGCTATGTACAAGTTGTACTGTGTACATGTTGTACATGTGATATTATGTGTATGTCATACATGCTCTGTTGTGTTCATGTGGTGTTGTGTGCATACATGCTGTGTTGTGCACATGTGGTATTTTGTATGTGCATTTTGTAGTCATGGTATCATGACATGTGTATTCATTGTGTTGTACTATGTGTGCATATATGTATTGTGTTGTACACCACGTATAGTTGTATGTGTTATGTTGTATGTTGGGTGTAGGTGTATGTGTTGTATGCTAGGTGTAGATGCATGTATTACATGGTGTTGTATTTCGTATGTGGTTGTATGCGTGTGGTGTACACTGTGTGTATGTGTACGTGATTGAAGAGGAAAGAAGTATTGGGTTCTTTCTAGAAATGGCAACTAATCTAGTGTGTGTACGAAAAGGATAAAGAACAAAGGCATAAGTAAAATAACTATTTAAAGAATAAGTATCATTATTTTATTTCAATTTTAACTATGCATGTGATTTATGATTTTGATTTATGATGGTTACGTTTTGAGCTAACAGGATGTGATATGCTTACACATGATAATTTAATCAAACAAATAGTTTGAATTGCTATGACTTGGAGTAAATAGAGTCGCAGGGGTACCTTATTGACAGGCCACCGATGAGTTATGACGTTAATTTATTTCAATTTATTTTGAATCTAATGGAAATTATGTGCTTGGTACAAGAAAGCATGAAAATTTCTAGTTTGGGTGGTTGGAATTGGTTTCCAGAGAATGTTAGTAGCTATAGTAAAAGGAATTGGAATAGGCAGTAGTATGCTAGTAAATTACTTCAGGAGTAGGGCCATTGTGGGACACTGGTACCCAATAGTGTCCATTGATTTCCATGAGCATGCTATGATCGTGTTGATGGGAAAAAATGTCCTCCATCAACATCAAGGGAGACCACCGGGTCAAAACCCCAACTAAGCCCTTATCTATTTGATTTGGTGGTTCCAACTAGTTTGATTCAGTCCAATTACCCCTCTCTCTCCCAACCGACTTGTGATATTAATACTTACCAAAAAAGAAGATAGATATCGGCATTACTTCGTTGTTGTGCACAAACATGAAAGAAACCCTTAAGCTGAATTAATGACTCAACCAAGCCATAACTAATGTAAACCTATCCTAATGTAAGCATCAATATAGCCTAGATGTATTACATTAACTAAAGAAAATAGTTCACTTCAACTAATGTAAAAGAAAAGAAAAATCAACTTATACTTAAACAATAAAAAATTGATGTTTAAAACAATTTTATTTTAATAAATTTATATTAATTTTAACCCTGTTCTACAATATAAAGGGCTTCAACAATATAATAAATATCTGATATGACAAAAATGCTCAAACCAAAAAATAATATATTGTATAGGATAGAAGCCAAAATCATTCAAGGAGATTATGGCAAAAACATATTAATTTTGCAATCCAAACAAAAGTGTATAGGAATGAAGATTAAACAAGGGTGGCTGCATGGCAGCTAGTCCCTACCTAGCTGTTCCAACCACCACCAGCCAGAGACTTTTGCAGGTTAGGCAGTTCAGAGAAGCCAAGATTTTTGCCGGTTAGGAAGTTCAGAGAAGCCGAACCTTTACAGATTAGCCGAGAGGCAATAGCCGAGGCATATCTCTCTATAGTGGGTCGAATGCAGCCTCAAGGAGTAGCTAACCGAAGCTAATTGGTAATTTGAACCTACAGCAAGCAAACTACCCAGTTCTGGATCGTTGGAACTGCTTGCGATTTCTTCAATATTGCCTCACATACGAAACGAAGGATTCCTTGCGCAATATTATTTCTTGAGAACAGGCTAATTGTTGAAAATTCAGATGTATCACTGTGTACACAGGTTTCATTGATCAATAGCACTATCCAAATGATCAACGAATATTATAAATAGTGGACAGCTTGTCTGCTCGATGTTTAATGCAATTGGGTCCGCTTTTCAAATCCACTTTAGGGACATGGTAGGCGTAGTTGAAGAGTGGGCCTTCCTCGCAAGTCTAAAGTATAATTTTTTAATTTAAAGGTGATGGTAACCAGTCAGAATTGTCTAGATGAGGTTCTAGTTCAGCTCACTATTATGCAGATGAGGTTCCAGTTCAGCCCACTATTATGCAGACGAGGTTCCAGTTCATCCCACTGTGAACTTTATTGAAATACGATGAACGGAGCGTCTGGGAGCAACGTGTTCTAACGTGGAGATTGCATGCACCTCACGTGTCCTTGAGTTATCCATTAGTCACCACACGTTACCTTCAAGAACTTGGCCTCTCTTTCCTAGCGTGATGATGATTTCGGTTGTAGAATGGCCAAGGGACCCATTAGTTGGCCTAAAGAATGGCCGTGAAACAGAATGCAGCCAAGGGGCTAAGGAGTCAGGTAGTAGTATCTATCTCAGCTCAAGGGTCGAAGGATTTCCAGAGTAATGATTAATGCGTTCCCAGGCTCAAGGTTTTAGGGCCTCTTCAAGGTAGCAAGTAGTTTTTTCGCTCAAGGTAGAACTAGTGATAAGGTTCCAAGGTTTCAAAGGCTCATCAGTGCCATATAGCTCGATAATCTTTGATGTCTCCTGCTCTCTCTGAAACTGCGCACTTACCTAAGTTTGGACGGATGCAAATGTCTGGTTTATCCAGGCGACTCGGACTGAGCAGTGAAAACTAAAATCGAATCAGACGAGCTTTCAAGTGGATTCACGGATGTGTTGATGGTGGGCATTGAGCACACAGAAGATTCATCAAGAATCAAGGGCATTGAGAACAGGTGGTGTGTTAAGTGAGTGTATTGAGCACAGGTGGCGTATATAGGGACTTTTCCAGGTATTAGTGGCTGGTGCAGCATCGGGACGACTGGTTTATTGTTGATCGGCTAGACTACGACATTGGAGCATGGCAGGAAAGCACTATTCGCTCTTCTCTTTCTTCTGATATAATTGCAAGAAAGATTGCTGAAGATAAGATCCAGATTCTTGTTAATTTGAATGGATACACTAAGGTAAGAAACTGAATTTAGTTTTAAATCATTATTGTGCTTGTTCTAGTCCCTTTGTTTAACAGACTCTGAGCTCTGATGAGTATAATATCTATTTGATATAAGATTTTATATTATCTTGAAGGCACACTTTTTTGTCCTTTCAGGGTGCTCGAAATGAAATATTTGCGATGCAACCACCATTTTTGATAGGTTTCGAAGCGCAATTAGTGCAGCATTACGATTTCTTCATTCTTAGATACAGGAATGCTCTTTGAACAAAATATTAAAACCTAGTCTTGACTGACTGTATGATTATGATTTCTTGATTCTTGAAAATTTTCCGCATATAGGATTGCACTTGAAACCATATCTTTAAACTGAGTCTTGATTTTTCTATCTACAGGGCTCTTGCGGAGCACGGTTATCAGAGAAATTCCAAGAAGTGTCGGGAGAAATTCGAGAATCTTTACAAATACTACAAGAAAACAAAATAAGGCAAAGCAAGAAGGCAAGACGGAAAGCAAACGTTTAAGGACTTAATTTACTGGCAAGAAAATACACTTCAAAAGTTTCTCTTTAAAATTTTGTGGGTTTTATTCTATTATGAAAAAACAATTTAATGATTTAATTTACTATTAAATTGTGGCTTTAATTTACTATCAACTTGTGGCTTCAACATACTGCTTTAATTTACTGCCAGTTTGAGGATATACTATTAAACAAAAGTTTCCATACATTGGAAAACAGCATTATTTTCTCAACCTCAGAGTGATCCTTTAGCACAAATAGAAATAAGAAGCGAGCTTCTAGACTTGGGTTATGTCAACTATAGCTGCCTCAGGTCAGTTTGAGAAATAGTCGACATAATTTTTAGTTTTTAGCTCCTGCTACTGGAGGAGAATAGTCAAAGGAATCCCCTTCGCTAGCATTATATCTATATTAATTTATTTAAACCAACCATCTATGTAAGTAATATCCATCTATATAGTTAGTTTTTCATAATTTATCGTTCAAGATACAATTCCCAACTCCCTCCAACCACCCAGTTTGCATTAGATGATGAGTGAATAACAGTAGTTGTGTCGGTGAATAGCATTGGCCGAATAAAAGCTACGATCCTAATTGCCAACAAAAACGTTCAGATTATGGTTTGCCAGAAGACAAATTTCTGTTTGCGTGCTTTAATCAGTTATACAAAAGCAGGGCTCCAGTGGCAGCCGGTGTTCTAACGAAGCCAAAGCTTGAGAGAAACCAAATAAGTTTGAGTATTTGGGAGAAGCCAATCACCTCTATTGTTGCAGGTTTGATTGATCTCCTTTCAAGTCTCTGATTTCTGTCTGTCATGAAAAGAATGAGTGCAATCTGGTTATTGCAAGTTTATAGAATATAAACATCTTTCATTTTCTCATATTAGCATTATGTTAGCATTTGTGAATGAAATACTATAAATCTCTAATTGCCAGTGTAGAAAAAGAGATTAATCGCCAATGTAGAAAAAGAGGGAATTCAAAACTAATTTGCTATTGTATTAATGGCCGGCAAAGAAAATCATCACCACTGTATCTGCACACAAATACCAAGAAAATTGAAAATACAGGTATGCGGACTTGTTTTTTACTTCTTTTCCAATTTTCTGCAAATATATTAATGGATGGCAAAGAAAATCATCGCCACTGTATCTGCACACAAATACCAAGCAAATTGAAAATACAGGTATGCGGACTTGTTTCTTACTTCTTTTCCAATTTTCTGCAAATAATGAACATGAGGCTTTCTTTTACAAATCAACGAATTTGTTAGGGGAACTAGGGATTACCGGTATTTCCAGCCAGAAATCTACTCTGGGAGAATCCTGAGCTCGCAACATTTCCGTCCGGGCTGCACCACTAGCAGCTAAAGGAGCTAAGCTACCAATTCCATTGAACCGATACGGTTTCATACAGTTCTTTCTGAATTTTCTCAAGCAGTCAGGGAAATGTGTCAAGCAATGTGACAAGCATATAAGCGGTCAGGGAAATGTGTCAAGCCTATAATAGAGAAGAAGACGCGTGGACCAAAATACACTTAGAACCTACGCCATAGCATTTCCTCATAACATTTCTTTAACATTAAATGTTGGGGAACTAATGCTATCTTTGCGATAGCATTACTTCATGCAGACGACAGTGTTTTAATCAATTGCAATTGTCCAAACTCCTTTCCTAACTTTTCATATTGTATACCTCGATCTGAGGCCAAATAAGACGAAGACTTATTTCATTGGTTAAAAGCACGTGAAACTGTAATTAAAATTTTAAAAAATGCATTGGTGATTGTGTCATGCCAAAATACTTTGGGTTAAGTTAAAATGTGCTTACAGATGAGTGTGGATTACCGTGTCAAACTAATGCCGCGATTGATAATCGATTACTATAGTCCCTGCCAGCCTTGAAGGGGCAGGGACTAATAAAAGAAATTCAAAGCTTCCTTACAAATATGCACTCCTAAGTTGTTACAGCTCTATGAGGAACATGATTACAATAGTGCAAAGCAAGTCTCTTTCAGAGCCAAAACATTGTTCCTCTGCAACTAAACTTTATTTACACTGCAATAGTGCAATGGCACAAATCACTGGAATTTCGATGTTTCAAGGATATTTGAGAATTGTTAGGTGAGAAAGGAAAAGATGTGGTGAACCAAATGGCATAGTTCATGTTTGAAATTCATTGGTACTTGGCATGACTTGCCTAATTCTCGGTCAACTATGCCTATATTTACAATGCATTATTATTAGTTTTATGCAAGCGTTGATATATTTGAAATCAAACGTGCAATACATGCGTTTGGATAAGTTTTTGGGCGTAAACAACATGCCTTGTTGAAAACACCAAAAATATCTTATAAATTGATTTTAATATGTTCCAATATATTGTAATTTTAATATGTTACAATATTATGATAATTAGCTATGTAATCGAATTAAGATTAAATTTAAATATATTCGTATAAAATGTAAAAGAAAATAACTAAATTAATTTACAATATATATTTACTATAATGTCATTATTAATAACTTATTTTTTTTACGCAAATGCATATCAAATGATGTAAAGTAGATGTCAAAATGTAAAGCCACAGGAAAAATATAAGGTGTTGTATCAAACCACGTAGAGGAGATGTCAACAAGAAAACCCATTATAAAAGGTGAGATGATGTGGCAACCAATGGTGCCACATTGTCTTTTCGTGGCCATTAAGTGGGTGTCATCATAAACGAAAAATGTAACCATCAAGCGAGCATGGTGATAATCACAACAACTAAAACCCATGAAAAAATCTCAAAGTCAAATAAGAAAGACCAAAGAACACAAAAATTACCAAAATTCCCATAAAGAAGGGAGTTTTCCAAAGTAAAAAATGAAGGGTCCCCATAATTTTGTGCAAAAATATATGGGGGGTTGTGTCCACAACAATGACGACTCAAGGGGAAGAAGCAGTTATGTCTAGTTAAAAACATAATAAGTTTAAATTTACCAAAATGTTGAAATGATGAATTCTATCAAGCCTTCAAACGATTAAATATTTCCCATGGGTCCCACATTAATTGATCAAGCAATATAAGTTCTGAAAAGTTAAGTACTTGAACAAATTGAGTCTAAAATGATGAATCCAAGTTTTTGGGAAAATGATTAATTTTAAATTTACCTTCTATAAGTGACAAAAGAGGTATAGATAAGAAGTTTTTAAAGAAATTATATATCCATCAATATAAATAGTCTCCCTTACTCGACAATCCTTCGTTGCCAGCGAGCATCCATAGCCCCAATGAAGTTGTCTTAGTAGCACACAAGCATAGCCTTGTTTCTAGCAAGCCTGTTCAGTAGCCCGACGGGTTTACTTGTGCTTCTCACACATATGTGCTTTCAACCCTCTTTTACCACCCTTTTGATAAACTTTATTTAGAGAATTTTTCTTTGCAATTGGGTGAAGAGAATGGGGTGGTACAAGAGATTTTAAAGGTAATGGATATAATACTCATAAAGATTTGACTCCCTCATCTTTCCCTACGACTATCAATCTAGAGGATTTTTATATGAAGTTGTAGATTTTTTTATTGTAGATTCAAACTACAAATTGTGATATGCTAAAATAATTTAATTGAATCTACTCTACTCATCAGCGGAAACAAAAATTGATCGATGAAATCACGAAGCAGAAAAAGAAGAATTTCAATCACATATAACACAATAATTTATCTAGGGAACGCCTCAGCTAAAAACCCCACTATCTATATATTGAATTAACTAGAATATCTGAGAAGAAAATACAATGCTTGTTCAACCCGAACAATCTTTGCACAAGTACAATCTCACTCAGTGCTTCACAAACCAACTCAAGAAAATACTTAGCCAAATTTGTTGCCTTCGAATCTCCTACTTCATTACGATGTTTCCTAGGGAATTATCCCATATTTAATTTGGAAATTCCTCACTCATAGTTGCGCAATCCATCCATAGGACTTCCTCTAATTGCATGCATCACCTGTTTAATTTAGATGATTTTACAACTAATAGTACACTGTCCCTGAACTCTAATATCAACTGGGTCTTCATCTGAACTGACATGTATGAGCTATTTTGAGTGGATTATCAGTTATATGATTGATCATTGCATGTGAATTAAATCCAATTTAATTCACTTGACCTCTCATTGTTCCTCCAACAGTTAGAACTAGTTTAACGAATTTAATTCAGTTAAACCAAATTAAATAATTACAACTCAATAAGAACTCAACCCGGCCTCCTAAAATTTAGGGATCACTCTACATGACTCTAGATAGACTTCCAACTCAAATTTACTGAGCCAACTAAGTCAACTTAACTTAGTTAACTGCGACAAGTTGCTATGAGACTATAATTACAATTTAATTCCCAATTTAATTCAAGGACAAATTAAATTAGAATTTTCTTGTTGCTATTTTCCCTCTCAAAAAGAAAGGGATTATCTGTTACCTTGATCCTGCCTCTGTGAAAATTAAATTTTCATCTTGACATTTTGTCAAAATATCTACATCCCTCTCCTTTGTAGGAATGTACTCCAGCAACATGATTCTCCTCTGCACACAATCTCGTAGATGGTGATACCGAATGTCAATATGCTTGGATTGATCATGAAAAACTGGATCCTTAGAGAGTTTGATACAACTTTGATTGTCATAGTAAATCACTGTTGGATCCATCTGCTGAACAAACAAACCAACAAGAATATTCCTCATCTAGATAGCCTCACAAGTTGCTTGACTAGTATCCATGTACTTTGCTTCTACTGAACTCAGTGCAACAAATCTCTGCTTCCTGCTATACCAAGAAACTGTCGCTGACCCAATACTGAAAATTCCCTCTGATGTTCTCTTCCCATTGGATGGAATCCTTGCCCAATCTGCATTTATGAAGCCTTGAAGCTTCACTCCCTCTGTCCATCTGTACCAAAGACCAAACTGAGTGGTGCCTCTGAGGTATCTCAACAAATGTTTAGCTGCCTTCCAATATAGTTTCGTTGGCTTAGCCATGGCTTGACTAAGTTGGTTATATTATATTCTTTCCACATAGTTAACAAGGGGTTTGAGGGGTACCCGTAACCCCACTTTATGGGGTTCGGGGCAGCACCCCAGAAAATTTTGGTTTTGGACCCTATGTTAGGTTAGGTGGACCCACCTATGGTTTTGTGCATGATTTTCGCATATGTTTTTTGGATGCGATGGTTTTTGGTCCATGGTTTTGGATGCGATGGTTTTGGGTCCATGGTATTGGATGCTTCGGCATATATAAATATGTATTGTAACATTGAAAGGAACATAATGAAAAATCAAGTTGGTAGTCCCTATTTTGGGATCTAGGGGAAAATCTTTATGTATATGTGTTTTATGTGTAATGCTCTTGCATTGTTTATTTTCTGTGTTTTAGAATTCTTATGCAGGTAATTTCTGTACGAGGTTAAAACCTACATTTGGTATCAGAGCAGATTTGGTTCAAGGGGACGCCTTTGTTGCTGAGGGGTTTCGATCGGACCTGTGGTAAAACCTGTTCAGTGGGAGATCTACGATACCAACTCTGGTGGTGAAAGAAGATGGCAAGTAGTGGAAAGATAGAGATCGAGAAATTTAATGGTCAGAGTTTCGAGTTGAGGAAACTCAAGATGGAGGATCTATTGGTGGATAAAGATCAGTGGATCGTGGTAGATCCTGGTACTAAACCAACAGGAGTGTCCAATGAAGAATGGAAGAAGTTGGATCGGAAGACAAAGAGCACAATATGATTGTGTGTCTCAAATTCAGTATTGTTGAATGTATCAGGGGAAGCTACAGCAAAGGCTTTGTGGGACAAATTAAGGACTTTGTACCAATCTAAGTCTCTGGTGAATAAACTGTTCCTGCGGAAAAAGCTGTATAACTTGAGGATGAAAGATGGAGACTCAGTGAGAGAGCATCTGAACGCATTTAATACTGTGGTAAGTCAATTAGCATCTGTTGATATGAAAATTTCATATGAAGATAAGTGCATCAGTTTGTTGTGTTCTCTACCAGATTCGTGGGATAGTCTAGTTATTGCAATAGGTAGCAATGCAACTGCCTTACAGTTTGATGATATAGTCTCAACCTTGCTGACAGAGGAGATGAGAGAGAAAAATATGGAGAGCCAAAATGGTGATGCCTTGTATG